>JAVTVY010043467.1:0-215987 GCA_036873755.1 Hanleya hanleyi | reverse complement strand
GCTCCAAAACGTCTATTTCCATACCCTTCGGCCACCGCGCATGCGCAGAATGCCGATAGTTCAACCCCACACCCAGCCCATTAGATGCCCCTTCACATAAGCTTCACTTTGATACCTCACTCGACCCCATCGGACCCTTAGGGGCTTCCCTAGCTCCAACACGGCTATTTTCATACCCTTCGGCCACCGCGCATGCGCAGAAGGCCAATAGTTCAACCCCACACCCAGCCCATTAGATGCCCCTTCACATAAGCTTCACTTTGATACCTCACTCGCCCCAATCGGACCATTTTATCTAGGGACTACTTTTTCTCCGCGGAAGCTTTTTCCCGAGACCGAATCACCGCCAAAACCACGGCCAAACCGCATCACCGCGCATGAATACATTTTTTATTTTTTTTTTGCCGGAACTTTTTTTTTTCTGCCGGAAATATGCACTCATTGACCTTTGGTGTGTGGGTGGGTTCAAAATGGCGGACTGTAAGTAGCCGCCATTTTGAACCCACCCACTCACCCTGTTGGTGTGTGGGTGGGTTCAAAATGGCGGACTGTAAGTAGCCGCCATTTTGAACCCACCCACTCACCCTGTGCACTCAGGCCACGCCCCATTTCGCCTGATCACGCACCAATACACCCCAAAAACCGCCCCATTTTTTGCTCTGCGCATGCGCAGTGAGGCGCTATTAACTCGTTTTACTCTTTATATACTACTCCTGTCCCAGCTGTCTCTTGACTGCAACAGCCTGAAATTGAGATTCACTATTTACGTCAAGGACAATGAATGAATTTCGACTTTCTATTTGTGAAAGGCGAGGACGTTTTCTGTTAGGAAAACAGCAATAGTTGTCCTGGAGTGGCCATGTCACGGGGGGGGGTGTATTTTGTGTGACATTAATCCAGATCAGTAAGAGAAAGACGTCTTTGTGGATTACCCTAACATGGCTACCTTACGACACCTGTTGCAAACAAAAATTAGTTTTTGTATGATGAATGCTTCACCTGACACAGGTAGTTTTGTTTTTATCCGGTCGACTACAAAATCTACCCGTGCAGAACAGGTGGACACCGTATTATATCCACTCCTGATGGCAGTAACTCTACTAGTAGGAAGCCCCGAAATTCTGTCGTAAAAATGATGGTAAAAAAATAATGGTGTGGCGTGACGTCACGGATGTCGTTAAATCCGATCACATGACTTCCGGTCAAAGGTCACGTCCGGGTCAGAGGTCACTTCCGGTCACGTGACGGTCCAGCAAGAGTTATCTGCCCTATATAAGACCCCAGTGACTTCCAATGTTGATATCCGGGGAATGCATGTTATGCAGGAATATTGGGGTGATCATTTTTTTTTCTTGTGGATTTTACTATGGGGTGTGGCACATTGTTTTCCCTGTCTCAAGCTGTAGAGCACGATGAAAGGGGTCTCGAGGCCATGGGTTGAATTTCGCTGAAAAGTTCAGGCAGGTCTGGGTTGGACATATTAGGTCCATTGCGACGCAGCGGACCTGTTCAATGTTAGTCCCAATGGATAACCCACTCATGGACATTTGCGGTATGGGGTGTGACACCCTTTTTATCTGCCTCGAGCTGTAGAACACGATGGGAGGGGTCTCGAGTCCATGGGTTGACTTTCGCTGCATCGTGCGCATGCGTAGTGAATAGGCAGGCCTGAGGTGGACGTTTTGGGATCGCGGTGGACCAATATTGGTCCGATTGGGTCGTGTGAGGTATCAGTTTGAAGCATTCATGGGGGACCATCCTGCTGGATGGATGTGGAGTGGAAGTAAGACTATGACGAGCAAGCGCAGGCAGGGAATTGTTGGAAAGGGACACTGGAATGGACGTTTTGCGGACGTGGTGGGCCAATAGTGGTCCGAATGGATCGTGTTGGGTATCCATGTGAAGCACTCCTCGAGTCCGATCAAGTCGTGGGTGGTTGCATGTAAAACTCTCCGCGGAACAGACTCGGAAAACGGAATGTACACCTGGTGAGTCATAGAAATGGGAATGTTGTTGTTGTTGAGATAGTATAGTCTCTCAATTTCGGGGAAGTAAGAATCCAGGGAAGCAATCCAGTTGCCCCTTAATAGTAGAGAAAACAGAAACCCAGTATATTTGCCCTATGGCCTTTGTGGAGTGTTTTACAGTAACGCCTTAACGCCGTATCTGAACGTCTTAACGCCCTATCTTGACGTCTTATCGTAACGCCGTAACGCCTGAACGGCTCATCCTATTGCCCTAGCATATCAGTTTCTAATCTTACGGCGAGATTTTACCATGCTGTTATATAATACTATCGCCTCGACAAGGTGTTTGTCTCAATTCATTTACACCACGGAATAAAACAAGTTAAGACTTGTTGGGAAAACCCTGTTCTATTTATAGACCTCTCCGGAGTAGTAGAGAAAGGGGAGTTTCGGAGATGTTGGCCTTGTTCCATCCGGATACTTGGTAGAGTTAGGAGGGAGGAGGAGTGGTGAGCAGTGAGGAGGAAGAGGAGTAAGGAGGAGAAGGAAGAGTGAGTGAGTGACTGAGTGAGTGAGTGTGGTGGTGTGTGGTGGTGGCAGTGTGTGGAGGTAATGGTCGGGGTACTGGTGGTGGCGGTGGATGTTTGTGGTGGTGGCGGTGTTGCGGTGTTGCGTCAACCTTCCGCCATGTTCGTTGGAAGTACGTCTGTGGAAGACGCTTGCTTATATGAACGTAACACAGTAATGGTGGTTTCTGACTGAACATAGCCTACGAGAATTATGAACATACCCAACGCGGCTCCCCCAGCTTTGGTATGCTGTGGTGGAGGGGCGAATAAACTATATGAAAACTTGTGAACGTGTTGATCTTTCTTTCTCTCGACTGCCTGCATCATGGCGATAAGATATTATGAGACTAGGTATAGAGGGCGTTAGAGCGTTAGGGCGTCACTGCTTTAAGACAGTTGCTCATCAACACCATCACCACCAACACCGCCACAACCACGAACATCCTCCACCACCACCATCACCACCACACACCACCACCACACTCGCTCACTCACTCAGTCACTCACTCCTCCTCCTCTTCCTCCTCACTCCTCTTCCTCCTCACTCCTCACCACTCCTCCCCCTCCCTCCTCCTTCTCCCCACTCCTCTTCCTCTTCACTCCTCCTCCACACACGCACACACAGCTAACTTCACCAGGTAGCCGGATGAAAGAAGGCCAACATCTCCCCCAAACGCACTCCATTGCACCTCCAAAATTCCACTTTCTGTACTACTCCCGAGTGATCTATAAACAGAACAGGGGTTTTCCCTGAAAATTCCCCGAAAAATTTGCCTAGACAAATAGAGCGATGGCCTACACAACAGGGGTTTTCCCAGCAAAACCCTCTGTACAATGTTACGGCGTAGAGCGATGACGACATCGGGGACGACCAAGTCCCAACTTGTTTTATTCCGTGTTGTGAATGAATTGATACATACACTTTATCCGGGCGTGAGTATTATATAATAGCATGGTAAAATCTCGCGCAATAAGATTAAACAAACTGGTGTGCTAGGGCGTTAAGGCGTTAGGATTAGGCGTTCAGGCGTTAGGATAGGGCGTTTGGGCATTACGATAAGGCGTTCTGATAGGCGTTACTTTAAAACACAACACAAAGGTCATAGGGCAAATATACTGGGTTTCTGATTTCTCTACTACTAAGGGGCAACTGGATTATTTCCCTTGATTTTTACTTCCCCGAAATTGAGAGACTACACTATCTTAACAACAACAACATTCCCATTTCTATGACACACCAGGTGCAAAGTCCGTTTTCCGGATCTGTCCCGGGTAGAGTTTTACATGCGGCGAGGAGTGCTTCACATGGATACCCCTTACGACCCATTCGGACACTATTGGCCCACCTCGACCCCAAAACGTCCATTCCAGTGCTCTTTTCCCAGAATTTCCTGTCTGCGCATTTGCGCCATAGCCTTACTTCCACTCTCATCCAGTCGGATGGTCCCCCCACGAATGCTTCAAACTGATACCTCACACGACCGTATCCACCGCGACTTCAAAACATCCACCTCAGGCCTGCCTATTCACTACGCATGCGCACAATAACTTTTCAGCGAAAGTCAACCCATGGTCTTGATACCCCTCCCATCATCCCATCTACAGCTCGAGACAGAGAAAAACAAGGTTCCACATCCCATACCGCAAATGTTCATGAGAGGTTCCCCATGGGAACTAACATTGAACAGGTCAGTCCACTGCGCCGGAATGGACCTAACATGTCCACCCCAGATAGTTTTCAGTGAAATTCAACCTGTGACCACCAAACCCCTTCCATCGTGTTCTACAGCTCGAGACAGGGAAGACAAGGTGCCACAACCCATAGTAAAATCCACAAGAAAAAAAATGACCACCCCAATTCTCCTACCCCAAACATACATTCCCCGGAGATTAACATTGGAAGCCACTGGGGTCTTATATGGGGGCAGATAACTTATAACACTTGCTAGGCCGTCACGTGACCGGAAGTGACCTTGGACCCGGACGTGGCCTTTGACCCGGAAGTCATGTGACCGGATGTGTCATCCGTGACATCATGGTTGACCATCATTTTTAGGACAGAATTTCAGGCCTTCCTACTACTAACTATGGCAACTATGGTATTTGGTGAACTGTGTGCAGCTGAAATGACAAATGAAGTGATATAAGTGTGGGATAAAGCAGAAAATATAATCGATGAGATTGGATGATAGTTAATGGTTCAATATAACAATGTGGCTCTGGAGTGTAAGTAATCCACATGAAATATTCCGCAATTACCTCATAAAATATACCAATTTTAACCACGAGATGGTGGTGGCAGTACTCGTGAATTTGAACGGGAATGTTTAACCTAGCATGTGATGGAAAACGTTTTTCGAATGAAGAGCACATTTGCTCATTCCCCCCATTGTTTTCCAAATGACTGTAGGTGATACATGCGTGATGAAGCTCATGCTTTCAGCCACCAAGTTTTAATTTTGACCAGTCTATGCTAGGTTATATTCACGGTAAAGGGAAAAGAGATACAAAATATTAATATGTGGGCATGAATTCCAATCTCTCTCTGGTGACAGATTATCAACAAGTAGTAAATACTAGCTGTACATGAGATAAAAACCAGTGAAAGATTAGGAAAAACTGGATTCAAAATCCCGATAACAAAATTGATTTCACCATTCCATGAAGTAAATTGAAATTTAGCTCCTGGTGACGTATGAATTAACATAGATTGGCGTGGGGATTGGGGGTGGGAAGAAGCGGGGGGGGGGGGGATGTTATTCAATGCAGAATTCCTCTTTCCTGAATTCCTGTTTAGAACGCTAGAGATCACTTAACCAGAGATAACATGCATAACTTCGCTGTTCAGTAAAAGAGAAGTTCAAGTTATAAATATTGCAAACGAATTTTGCGATAATCTGTTTATTTGGAAGTGATTTGTCTATAGATATGATTTTCAACATTGTATAGCTGAGATATACTGGCATATTACGGTCAGATGGTTGAGAAAATTCTTTAAATTTGCCAGTTAGATTGGTTGTGAATTTCACCCGACATACCCCCCCCCCCCCGCAATACCCCACTCTTCTCTGTCCACCACCACTCGTACCATTCCTCTCTTAATTTTATTCTTAGTATTTTGGCAGATCTGTGCCGTGTAGTGGTCTCGGATATGGGCAATCCTGCAGTGCTCTGGTGCAGATTAATATGCGATCCAGCGCCAACAACAACAACAGCAACAACATGCTACTCCCGTCACCATGCAGCAGGATCGATCTTGAAGTTGAAGTCGGCGAAAGCTGCCGCTGTGAATGCCTTCCACAAGATCAAGTGTTGGGAGGTCCAGCTCTCGGTCGCGGAATGAGAGGGATCAGGAATTTAGCTGCTTGGGTTACGGTTGGCCTACAGTTTTTCTGTTGATGGTGCAATTGTGCAGGTGAGTCGCAATATCACAGGCCTTGAAATATGAAAATGGAAAGAGAGCGGATGGGAGCTCTTGCGTGAATATTTTTGAGAGATTTGCAAGATAATATTTAGGAGGGATAACTGTTATTCTTAAAAAGAAAAGCATATTTTGGGGATATTTAAGGAGAGGGAACTGTCACTCTCCCGGAATCAAGGAAGGATATAGTAGATGGCAGAGCGTGATCACTCTCCAAGGCGTGGCTGCATCATCATGTGCTCGAGGATATACATGATATAGGCATGTAGTCTGAAATGAATTTGTTTAGGAGTTAGATGAAACGAAGTTTTCATCAGTTTTTGGGCTGGTTTATTTGCATCATAATATGTTGTGATTTTATTATCACTTTCAGCAGTGTGCCACTCAAAGGCCAGTTAATAAGGGATAACAAGCAGCCGCTGATGAAACAAGAATATTAGGCAAACTGCTCAATAAGATTAAACAAACTGGTGTGCTAGGGCGTTAAGGCGTTAGGATTAGGCGTTCAGGCGTTAGGATAGGGCGTTTGGGCATTACGATAAGGCGTTCTGATAGGCGTTACTTTAAAACACAACACAAAGGTCATAGGGCAAATATACTGGGTTTCTGATTTCTCTACTACTAAGGGGCAACTGGATTATTTCCCTTGATTTTTACTTCCCCGAAATTGAGAGACTACACTATCTTAACAACAACAACATTCCCATTTCTATGACACACCAGGTGCAAAGTCCGTTTTCCGGATCTGTCCCGGGTAGAGTTTTACATGCGGCGAGGAGTGCTTCACATGGATACCCCTTACGACCCATTCGGACACTATTGGCCCACCTCGACCCCAAAACGTCCATTCCAGTGCTCTTTTCCCAGAATTTCCTGTCTGCGCATTTGCGCCATAGCCTTACTTCCACTCTCATCCAGTCGGATGGTCCCCCCACGAATGCTTCAAACTGATACCTCACACGACCGTATCCACCGCGACTTCAAAACATCCACCTCAGGCCTGCCTATTCACTACGCATGCGCACAATAACTTTTCAGCGAAAGTCAACCCATGGTCTTGATACCCCTCCCATCATCCCATCTACAGCTCGAGACAGAGAAAAACAAGGTTCCACATCCCATACCGCAAATGTTCATGAGAGGTTCCCCATGGGAACTAACATTGAACAGGTCAGTCCACTGCGCCGGAATGGACCTAACATGTCCACCCCAGATAGTTTTCAGTGAAATTCAACCTGTGACCACCAAACCCCTTCCATCGTGTTCTACAGCTCGAGACAGGGAAGACAAGGTGCCACAACCCATAGTAAAATCCACAAGAAAAAAAATGACCACCCCAATTCTCCTACCCCAAACATACATTCCCCGGAGATTAACATTGGAAGCCACTGGGGTCTTATATGGGGGCAGATAACTTATAACACTTGCTAGGCCGTCACGTGACCGGAAGTGACCTTGGACCCGGACGTGGCCTTTGACCCGGAAGTCATGTGACCGGATGTGTCATCCGTGACATCATGGTTGACCATCATTTTTAGGACAGAATTTCAGGCCTTCCTACTACTAACTATGGCAACTATGGTATTTGGTGAACTGTGTGCAGCTGAAATGACAAATGAAGTGATATAAGTGTGGGATAAAGCAGAAAATATAATCGATGAGATTGGATGATAGTTAATGGTTCAATATAACAATGTGGCTCTGGAGTGTAAGTAATCCACATGAAATATTCCGCAATTACCTCATAAAATATACCAATTTTAACCACGAGATGGTGGTGGCAGTACTCGTGAATTTGAACGGGAATGTTTAACCTAGCATGTGATGGAAAACGTTTTTCGAATGAAGAGCACATTTGCTCATTCCCCCCATTGTTTTCCAAATGAGTGTAGGTGATACATGCGTGATGAAGCTCATGCTTTCAGCCACCAAGTTTTAATTTTGACCAGTCTATGCTAGGTTATATTCACGGTAAAGGGAAAAGAGATACAAAATATTAATATGTGGGCATGAATTCCAATCTCTCTCTGGTGACAGATTATCAACAAGTAGTAAATACTAGCTGTACATGAGATAAATACCAGTGAAAGATTAGGAAAAACTGGATTCAAAATCCCGATAACAAAATTGATTTCACCATTCCATGAAGTAAATTGAAATTTAGCTCCTGGTGACGTATGAATTAACATAGATTGGCGTGGGGATTGGGGTGGGGAAGCGGGGATGTTATTCAATGCAGAATTCCTCTTTCCTGAATTCCTGTTTAGAACGCTAGAGATCACTTAACCAGAGATAACATGCATAACTTCGCTGTTCAGTAAAAGAGAAGTTCAAGTTATAAATATTGCAAACGAATTTTGCGATAATCTGTTTATTTGGAAGTGATTTGTCTATAGATATGATTTTCAACATTGTATAGCTGAGATATACTGGCATATTACGGTCAGATGGTTGAGAAAATTCTTTAAATTTGCCAGTTAGATTGGTTGTGAATTTCACCCGACATACCCCCCCCCCCGCAATACCCCACTCTTCTCTGTCCACCACCACTCGTACCATTCCTCTCTTAATTTTATTCTTAGTATTTTGGCAGATCTGTGCCGTGTAGTGGTCTCGGATATGGGCAATCCTGCAGTGCTCTGGTGCAGATTAATATGCGATCCAGCGCCAACAACAACAACAGCAACAACATGCTACTCCCGTCACCATGCAGCAGGATCGATCTTGAAGTTGAAGTCGGCGAAAGCTGCCGCTGTGAATGCCTTCCACAAGATCAAGTGTTGGGAGGTCCAGCTCTCGGTCGCGGAATGAGAGGGATCAGGAATTTAGCTGCTTGGGTTACGGTTGGCCTACAGTTTTTCTGTTGATGGTGCAATTGTGCAGGTGAGTCGCAATATCACAGGCCTTGAAATATGAAAATGGAAAGAGAGCGGATGGGAGCTCTTGCGTGAATATTTTTGAGAGATTTGCAAGATAATATTTAGGAGGGATAACTGTTATTCTTAAAAAGAAAAGCATATTTTGGGGATATTTAAGGAGAGGGAACTGTCACTCTCCCGGAATCAAGGAAGGATATAGTAGATGGCAGAGCGTGATCACTCTCCAAGGCGTGGCTGCATCATCATGTGCTCGAGGATATACATGATATAGGCATGTAGTCTGAAATGAATTTGTTTAGGAGTTAGATGAAACGAAGTTTTCATCAGTTTTTGGGCTGGTTTATTTGCATCATAATATGTTGTGATTTTATTATCACTTTCAGCAGTGTGCCACTCAAAGGCCAGTTAATAAGGGATAACAAGCAGCCGCTGATGAAACAAGAATATTAGGCAAACTGCTCAATAAGATTAAACAAACTGGTGTGCTAGGGCGTTAAGGCGTTAGGATTAGGCGTTCAGGCGTTAGGATAGGGCGTTTGGGCATTACGATAAGGCGTTCTGATAGGCGTTACTTTAAAACACAACACAAAGGTCATAGGGCAAATATACTGGGTTTCTGATTTCTCTACTACTAAGGGGCAACTGGATTATTTCCCTTGATTTTTACTTCCCCGAAATTGAGAGACTACACTATCTTAACAACAACAACATTCCCATTTCTATGACACACCAGGTGCAAAGTCCGTTTTCCGGATCTGTCCCGGGTAGAGTTTTACATGCGGCGAGGAGTGCTTCACATGGATACCCCTTACGACCCATTCGGACACTATTGGCCCACCTCGACCCCAAAACGTCCATTCCAGTGCTCTTTTCCCAGAATTTCCTGTCTGCGCATTTGCGCCATAGCCTTACTTCCACTCTCATCCAGTCGGATGGTCCCCCCACGAATGCTTCAAACTGATACCTCACACGACCGTATCCACCGCGACTTCAAAACATCCACCTCAGGCCTGCCTATTCACTACGCATGCGCACAATAACTTTTCAGCGAAAGTCAACCCATGGTCTTGATACCCCTCCCATCATCCCATCTACAGCTCGAGACAGAGAAAAACAAGGTTCCACATCCCATACCGCAAATGTTCATGAGAGGTTCCCCATGGGAACTAACATTGAACAGGTCAGTCCACTGCGCCGGAATGGACCTAACATGTCCACCCCAGATAGTTTTCAGTGAAATTCAACCTGTGACCACCAAACCCCTTCCATCGTGTTCTACAGCTCGAGACAGGGAAGACAAGGTGCCACAACCCATAGTAAAATCCACAAGAAAAAAAATGACCACCCCAATTCTCCTACCCCAAACATACATTCCCCGGAGATTAACATTGGAAGCCACTGGGGTCTTATATGGGGGCAGATAACTTATAACACTTGCTAGGCCGTCACGTGACCGGAAGTGACCTTGGACCCGGACGTGGCCTTTGACCCGGAAGTCATGTGACCGGATGTGTCATCCGTGACATCATGGTTGACCATCATTTTTAGGACAGAATTTCAGGCCTTCCTACTACTAACTATGGCAACTATGGTATTTGGTGAACTGTGTGCAGCTGAAATGACAAATGAAGTGATATAAGTGTGGGATAAAGCAGAAAATATAATCGATGAGATTGGATGATAGTTAATGGTTCAATATAACAATGTGGCTCTGGAGTGTAAGTAATCCACATGAAATATTCCGCAATTACCTCATAAAATATACCAATTTTAACCACGAGATGGTGGTGGCAGTACTCGTGAATTTGAACGGGAATGTTTAACCTAGCATGTGATGGAAAACGTTTTTCGAATGAAGAGCACATTTGCTCATTCCCCCCATTGTTTTCCAAATGAGTGTAGGTGATACATGCGTGATGAAGCTCATGCTTTCAGCCACCAAGTTTTAATTTTGACCAGTCTATGCTAGGTTATATTCACGGTAAAGGGAAAAGAGATACAAAATATTAATATGTGGGCATGAATTCCAATCTCTCTCTGGTGACAGATTATCAACAAGTAGTAAATACTAGCTGTACATGAGATAAATACCAGTGAAAGATTAGGAAAAACTGGATTCAAAATCCCGATAACAAAATTGATTTCACCATTCCATGAAGTAAATTGAAATTTAGCTCCTGGTGACGTATGAATTAACATAGATTGGCGTGGGGATTGGGGGTGGGAAGAAGCGGGGGGGGGGGGGATGTTATTCAATGCAGAATTCCTCTTTCCTGAATTCCTGTTTAGAACGCTAGAGATCACTTAACCAGAGATAACATGCATAACTTCGCTGTTCAGTAAAAGAGAAGTTCAAGTTATAAATATTGCAAACGAATTTTGCGATAATCTGTTTATTTGGAAGTGATTTGTCTATAGATATGATTTTCAACATTGTATAGCTGAGATATACTGGCATATTACGGTCAGATGGTTGAGAAAATTCTTTAAATTTGCCAGTTAGATTGGTTGTGAATTTCACCCGACATACCCCCCCCCCCCCGCAATACCCCACTCTTCTCTGTCCACCACCACTCGTACCATTCCTCTCTTAATTTTATTCTTAGTATTTTGGCAGATCTGTGCCGTGTAGTGGTCTCGGATATGGGCAATCCTGCAGTGCTCTGGTGCAGATTAATATGCGATCCAGCGCCAACAACAACAACAGCAACAACATGCTACTCCCGTCACCATGCAGCAGGATCGATCTTGAAGTTGAAGTCGGCGAAAGCTGCCGCTGTGAATGCCTTCCACAAGATCAAGTGTTGGGAGGTCCAGCTCTCGGTCGCGGAATGAGAGGGATCAGGAATTTAGCTGCTTGGGTTACGGTTGGCCTACAGTTTTTCTGTTGATGGTGCAATTGTGCAGGTGAGTCGCAATATCACAGGCCTTGAAATATGAAAATGGAAAGAGAGCGGATGGGAGCTCTTGCGTGAATATTTTTGAGAGATTTGCAAGATAATATTTAGGAGGGATAACTGTTATTCTTAAAAAGAAAAGCATATTTTGGGGATATTTAAGGAGAGGGAACTGTCACTCTCCCGGAATCAAGGAAGGATATAGTAGATGGCAGAGCGTGATCACTCTCCAAGGCGTGGCTGCATCATCATGTGCTCGAGGATATACATGATATAGGCATGTAGTCTGAAATGAATTTGTTTAGGAGTTAGATGAAACGAAGTTTTCATCAGTTTTTGGGCTGGTTTATTTGCATCATAATATGTTGTGATTTTATTATCACTTTCAGCAGTGTGCCACTCAAAGGCCAGTTAATAAGGGATAACAAGCAGCCGCTGATGAAACAAGAATATTAGGCAAACTGCTCAATAAGATTAAACAAACTGGTGTGCTAGGGCGTTAAGGCGTTAGGATTAGGCGTTCAGGCGTTAGGATAGGGCGTTTGGGCATTACGATAAGGCGTTCTGATAGGCGTTACTTTAAAACACAACACAAAGGTCATAGGGCAAATATACTGGGTTTCTGATTTCTCTACTACTAAGGGGCAACTGGATTATTTCCCTTGATTTTTACTTCCCCGAAATTGAGAGACTACACTATCTTAACAACAACAACATTCCCATTTCTATGACACACCAGGTGCAAAGTCCGTTTTCCGGATCTGTCCCGGGTAGAGTTTTACATGCGGCGAGGAGTGCTTCACATGGATACCCCTTACGACCCATTCGGACACTATTGGCCCACCTCGACCCCAAAACGTCCATTCCAGTGCTCTTTTCCCAGAATTTCCTGTCTGCGCATTTGCGCCATAGCCTTACTTCCACTCTCATCCAGTCGGATGGTCCCCCCACGAATGCTTCAAACTGATACCTCACACGACCGTATCCACCGCGACTTCAAAACATCCACCTCAGGCCTGCCTATTCACTACGCATGCGCACAATAACTTTTCAGCGAAAGTCAACCCATGGTCTTGATACCCCTCCCATCATCCCATCTACAGCTCGAGACAGAGAAAAACAAGGTTCCACATCCCATACCGCAAATGTTCATGAGAGGTTCCCCATGGGAACTAACATTGAACAGGTCAGTCCACTGCGCCGGAATGGACCTAACATGTCCACCCCAGATAGTTTTCAGTGAAATTCAACCTGTGACCACCAAACCCCTTCCATCGTGTTCTACAGCTCGAGACAGGGAAGACAAGGTGCCACAACCCATAGTAAAATCCACAAGAAAAAAAATGACCACCCCAATTCTCCTACCCCAAACATACATTCCCCGGAGATTAACATTGGAAGCCACTGGGGTCTTATATGGGGGCAGATAACTTATAACACTTGCTAGGCCGTCACGTGACCGGAAGTGACCTTGGACCCGGACGTGGCCTTTGACCCGGAAGTCATGTGACCGGATGTGTCATCCGTGACATCATGGTTGACCATCATTTTTAGGACAGAATTTCAGGCCTTCCTACTACTAACTATGGCAACTATGGTATTTGGTGAACTGTGTGCAGCTGAAATGACAAATGAAGTGATATAAGTGTGGGATAAAGCAGAAAATATAATCGATGAGATTGGATGATAGTTAATGGTTCAATATAACAATGTGGCTCTGGAGTGTAAGTAATCCACATGAAATATTCCGCAATTACCTCATAAAATATACCAATTTTAACCACGAGATGGTGGTGGCAGTACTCGTGAATTTGAACGGGAATGTTTAACCTAGCATGTGATGGAAAACGTTTTTCGAATGAAGAGCACATTTGCTCATTCCCCCCATTGTTTTCCAAATGAGTGTAGGTGATACATGCGTGATGAAGCTCATGCTTTCAGCCACCAAGTTTTAATTTTGACCAGTCTATGCTAGGTTATATTCACGGTAAAGGGAAAAGAGATACAAAATATTAATATGTGGGCATGAATTCCAATCTCTCTCTGGTGACAGATTATCAACAAGTAGTAAATACTAGCTGTACATGAGATAAATACCAGTGAAAGATTAGGAAAAACTGGATTCAAAATCCCGATAACAAAATTGATTTCACCATTCCATGAAGTAAATTGAAATTTAGCTCCTGGTGACGTATGAATTAACATAGATTGGCGGTGGGGATTGGGGGTGGGAAGAAGCGGGGGGGGGGGGGATGTTATTCAATGCAGAATTCCTCTTTCCTGAATTCCTGTTTAGAACGCTAGAGATCACTTAACCAGAGATAACATGCATAACTTCGCTGTTCAGTAAAAGAGAAGTTCAAGTTATAAATATTGCAAACGAATTTTGCGATAATCTGTTTATTTGGAAGTGATTTGTCTATAGATATGATTTTCAACATTGTATAGCTGAGATATACTGGCATATTACGGTCAGATGGTTGAGAAAATTCTTTAAATTTGCCAGTTAGATTGGTTGTGAATTTCACCCGACATACCCCCCCCCCCCCGCAATACCCCACTCTTCTCTGTCCACCACCACTCGTACCATTCCTCTCTTAATTTTATTCTTAGTATTTTGGCAGATCTGTGCCGTGTAGTGGTCTCGGATATGGGCAATCCTGCAGTGCTCTGGTGCAGATTAATATGCGATCCAGCGCCAACAACAACAACAGCAACAACATGCTACTCCCGTCACCATGCAGCAGGATCGATCTTGAAGTTGAAGTCGGCGAAAGCTGCCGCTGTGAATGCCTTCCACAAGATCAAGTGTTGGGAGGTCCAGCTCTCGGTCGCGGAATGAGAGGGATCAGGAATTTAGCTGCTTGGGTTACGGTTGGCCTACAGTTTTTCTGTTGATGGTGCAATTGTGCAGGTGAGTCGCAATATCACAGGCCTTGAAATATGAAAATGGAAAGAGAGCGGATGGGAGCTCTTGCGTGAATATTTTTGAGAGATTTGCAAGATAATATTTAGGAGGGATAACTGTTATTCTTAAAAAGAAAAGCATATTTTGGGGATATTTAAGGAGAGGGAACTGTCACTCTCCCGGAATCAAGGAAGGATATAGTAGATGGCAGAGCGTGATCACTCTCCAAGGCGTGGCTGCATCATCATGTGCTCGAGGATATACATGATATAGGCATGTAGTCTGAAATGAATTTGTTTAGGAGTTAGATGAAACGAAGTTTTCATCAGTTTTTGGGCTGGTTTATTTGCATCATAATATGTTGTGATTTTATTATCACTTTCAGCAGTGTGCCACTCAAAGGCCAGTTAATAAGGGATAACAAGCAGTCGCTGATGAAACAAGAATATTAGGCAAACTGCCCCCCCCCCCCCGGGTGCAGCATTCTTTTGGATACCCTAGATTTTGGACACCCTATCATACAGACATGACGGATGTAACATGGCAGATATAGCAAATGGACTGCATAGGGACTAAACTGGAGAAAGAGAGCAATTTTCATACCTTGGTGTTTAAAAATAGCAACAGAGGCTGAGAGCTGTAATTAGCTCTTCGAAGAGATAGCTGAGGACTGATTTCGGTGGCATGAGAAGTGATCACAATATTGTTTCATAAAAATTTCATTTGTCTGGGAGTCTTTATTTGCTCTTTTGATATCAATTTCAGGGAGGCCTGGGAAATGATGGGGAATAAGAGTTATCACGCCCTCAATACAAAGGGCCTGAATTTTGGACACCCATATTAAAATGTTTGGCTATTAAAAAATAGTCTGGTGTAGCCTGATTATTGTTTTGGAGGCGGATGTCGCCTGTTTCATCCAATTGCTAAGCTCAAATTTATTCTCGCTGGTACGCTAAATGTTTATTTCTCGCCCACCGATTCAAAAATCAATTATGTGATATTGAAGTGAGAAGTTGGGAAGTTTGGATCGACAAGGTTTCGAAAAGTAAAGCTACGGGCAACTGATTGGCTGATCGGTGACTGGCATACAAGTTGTATTAATGATCATATTCATCAGTCTATCATTATGATGATCCATAGCTAGGGTGGATGGGAAAACAGCAGATCTCCCATGACATGAAACTGATGTGAGTGATAGGGAGATAGAAAACACTCACTTGTCCATTTAAATGCCGTTTGCTGTATGTGAGAGAAGCCAATTAATAGCTTTTGGTTGTTTCGGTTCAAGGGAGGTAATTCATGGAGTGTCAAACAAAATCGGATCATGCCAAAATTGTGGCACTCTGTTGGGTACGTTTGTCCTTCAAGGTCAGAGTTTGTAAAGCTAACGTGCATGACGTGGTGGCGCCCATATTGTATGAGAATACAGGCATATGAGAATGGATAATTGGAAAGGATACTGGAAGCCTAATATAATTGGCAGCTATGCAGGGTGTCTATCATTGGGTGTGTGATTCAAATATGGGTGTAAAACCAGCGCTTTTGGGGAGGTAAATGGTGACAGAAGTTACAATGCTTGAAACAGATGCATGATTACCATATTGCACCGTACGTTTTTTAGAACATAGAGAAATTCATCGGATTTACAATGATTGTGTGCCTGTGAAGATTTGTCCACAGTGTGGTCAAGCCTGAATGAGCGGTCTGACATCACAAAGTCACGAAGGCGTATAATGTGTGTATTATCAGGGGAAATCATGTAAAGTTATGGATGTCCAGATGCCAAGTTAGGAATATGGTATGAAATTATGTTAATTTCAACCAAGGGGTGCCAGTTTGACAAATCATTATTTATATGATGGTTGAGGAAATTATATTCAAAGTGCGCGAAGCCTGGATAACTAGCATGACTAGTATAATCTTGAATGGGTAGAATTTTCAGCATTTACAACTTCACTCACAAGACCATAATGAGCATCATCTATTCTCGATGATCAGAGTCAGAGTTGTTTGCAGAATTGCCCTTGGGATTTTTGTGGGTGCAGTGTGTATTGACACACTCAGTGGCGGGATCCTTGCGGGCAAACTAAGTGAAGCTGCTCCACAGGGGGCAGATAGCGAGAAACATTGCCTATATGGGTGATACATAGGGATGTGGGCTTGCCTGGTGTGGTATTTCACAGGGAGCATTATCAGGATTATGGGTCGCCTATGTTTCCATAGGGATCTGATATGGGGCTTGCCTGGTGTGGTATTACACAGGGAGCATATGGTTTTAATAAATTCGCCTATGTTTCCATAGGGATCCGATGTGGGGCTTGCCTGGTGCCGTATTTCACAGGAAGCATATATGGTTTTAATAAAATTGCCTATGTTTCCATAGGGATCAAATGTGGGGCTTGCCTGGTGCGGTATTACACAGGGAGCATATATGGCTTTAATATAATTGCCTATGAATTCCATGGGGATCACGTGGGTCTTGCCTGGTAACTTTCACAGGGAGCGGTTGTGGTTTATAAGATAGTTGATTCGTCCGGACACCGAAAGGTTGGCGTTTCAGCATGTCCGTAGGGATCTCGTCACTAGAGTTGTTATAATATGGAATAAAGCCGTGGCCGATATCCATCCAAATATTAAATAGTTGTGTGTTATTTGTTCATAGTGTTCGGGCATATTTGAATAATAAAGTTTATCATAAATACAATTACATGATAAACCAATTTATTCTATTGCCTGAACCGAGGGGAGGTGTTGCATCGTCGGGTTATGTCCCTTAGTTACAATCCTCCAACATCCGGGTATTCCTTTTCGGATATGCTGACCATCAGAGCAGATGGCTTTCTGGAAGGAAATTGTTATCAGAAAATTTCCCACCCGCCTCTCCCTTGAACTTCCCGGACCCTCTTGATAGGTTTTGTGCTTGATTTAGAGTACTGACTGAGTAATGTTAGATAGCTTTCATTCCACAGAATGGGCTCAAGAACTGTTATCTTGACAGCTTTCATCTAAGATGTTCACTAGACTGAAGTATGCTATCATTTTATGTTAAGTTCAAATGATCACAGTTCGGGCCTAATTCAAGGAGTACTTCATGGTGCCTCGAGGGGCTGGGATATATATTTCTTTATTACAGTATGAATTAGGGAGGTTACATCTAAACAGATATTGCTTGCTGTCTGGTTTGTTCGTTTTATATTTCAGAAGTACTGCTGATGGTTCTAAGATGACTGGTACTGCTATCTAATATCTGGATTTCTTACTGCTATCTGCTATGAGGATTCGATCACGTGGATCGTTAATATGCCTAATATGGCTGTTCGCAACTACTCCATTTGTGAGGACGAACTGTAAGGTATAGCACTGAAGTTCTGAGTTGAAATCCGAAGAAAAACAAATTTCTGTGAGTAAGTCGGTCATGGTCCCAATCAGTGCAACAAAGACATTCTGTATATAAACCAGTCAGGGTTCAATTCCTGGCAACAAGGAACTTTTGTGACTGTAAATCGTTCAGGTTGTAAACAGTGCAGCAACAAACTGCTGTGTATAAATTTTCATCTGTCGAGGTTCAAATCTGTGAAATAACAAATAACTTGTGCATACATCGTTCCACAAACACCAGACTTCGAATACGAACCAGTGCAACAACAGTCTGTGTGAGGTTGACAATTTTTTATGTATGAATAGACTTCAGTGAATAATCCGGGCAACAGTGAACTTCTTGGTAATTGAGTTCAGTAAAGAGACATTTGTGTAAAAATGACTGCAGTGTGAACCAATTTGCACTGAACATAAATTGATTGTGTATTATATCTATTAGTGCAAGAGCACACATTCCTGATCACATATGGACAATATTTTTGTATCATGACAAACATTTTGAATGAGGAGATTTTAGCAATTTAAATCTTTCTGGATCAGTGCTAAGCTATGCCATCAAATGTATGCTGAATCGGATCAGAAAGTGTGAAGGCATTATTTGTTTAACTTGGTTTCTCTGAAGTTCTAATGTTTATTTATTTATATGATATATGGATTATGTAAGCCATATGTGGTATTTTAGCATAAAAGGGAGTATATTAGGGTACGAGTGAGAAGCTGAATGTTTGGAAGGCAGTCAGCCCTAACAGATTGTCACTTTCCTGAATGAGGTTTGAGCCATGTGAAGCATTTGAATATTTGGAAGTGGCCACACTGGAGTTGCCAGTAAGAAATTAGTGAGCAGAGATCATTCCTAAGCAGTTTGGCCCAGCTGGCCATTTTGACAAACTGATGAACAGGGAGCAATATGACCTGTACAGGTAATCAACTGATACCAAATTCAACTACTTGGCGCAGTTTTGGTGTAACAAAGAAAGCTTGCCAGGAATGACAATGTTTTGGACTGGTTACATCGTAAGTAATTGCTTGTATTTTGGAGGTTTGTTTGCACATTTATTCAGAAATGTTTCAGGTATCTTAAAATTTTGTCACGGCATATATTTTAGGTTCAGTAGCGGGATCCTTGCGGGCAAACTAAGTGAAGCTGCTCCACAGGGGGCAGATAGCGAGAAACATTGCCTATATGGGTGATACATAGGGATGTGGGCTTGCCTGGTGTGGTATTTCACAGGGAGCATTATCAGGATTATGGGTCGCCTATGTTTCCATAGGGATCTGATATGGGGCTTGCCTGGTGTGGTATTACACAGGGAGCATATGGTTTTAATAAATTCGCCTATGTTTCCATAGGGATCCGATGTGGGGCTTGCCTGGTGCCGTATTTCACAGGAAGCATATATGGTTTTAATAAAATTGCCTATGTTTCCATAGGGATCAAATGTGGGGCTTGCCTGTTGCGGTATTACACAGGGAGCATATATGGCTTTAATATAATTGCCTATGAATTCCATGGGGATCACGTGGGTCTTGCCTGGTAACTTTCACAGGGAGCGGTTGTGGTTTATAAGATAGTTGATTCGTCCGGACACCGAAAGGTTGGCGTTTCAGCATGTCCGTAGGGATCTCGTCACTAGAGTTGTTATATAATATGGAATAAAGCCGTGGCCGATATCCATCCAAACATTAAATAGTTGTGTGTTATTTGTTCATAGTGTTCAGGCATATTTGAATAATAAAGTTTATCATAAATACAATTACATGATAAACCAATTTATTCTATTGCCTGAACCGAGGGGAGGTGTTGCATCGTCGGGTTATGTCCCTTAGTTACAATCCTCCAACATCCGGGTATTCCTTTTGGGATATGCTGACCATCAGAGCAGATGGCTTTCTGGAAGGAAATTGTTATCAGAAAATTTCCCACCCGCCTCTCCCTTGAACTTCCCGGACCCTCTTGATAGGTTTTGTGCTTGATTTAGAGTACTGACTGAGTAATGTTAGATAGCTTTCATTCCACAGAATGGGCTCAAGAACTGTTATCTTGACAGCTTTCATCTAAGATGTTCACTAGACTGAAGTATGCTATCATTTTATGTTAAGTTCAAATGATCACAGTTCGGGCCTAATTCAAGGAGTACTTCATGGTGCCTCGAGGGGCTGGGATATATATTTCTTTATTAAAGTATGAATTAGGGAGGTTACATCTAAACAGATATTGCTTGCTGTCTGGTTTGTTCGTTTTATATTTCAGAAGTACTGCTGATGGTTCTAAGATGACTGGTACTGCTATCTAATATCTGGATTTCTTACTGCTATCTGCTATGAGGATTCGATCACGTGGATCGTTAATATGCCTAATATGGCTGTTCGCAACTACTCCATTTGTGAGGACGAACTGTAAGGTATAGCACTGAAGTTCTGAGTTGAAATCCGAAGAAAAACAAATTTCTGTGAGTAAGTCGGTCATGGTCCCAATCAGTGCAACAAAGACATTCTGTATATAAACCAGTCAGGGTTCAATTCCTGGCAACAAGGAACTTTTGTGACTGTAAATCGTTCAGGTTGTAAACAGTGCAGCAACAAACTGCTGTGTATAAATTTTCATCTGTCGAGGTTCAAATCTGTGAAATAACAAATAACTTGTGCATACATCGTTCCACAAACACCAGACTTCGAATACGAACCAGTGCAACAACAGTCTGTGTGAGGTTGACAATTTTTTATGTATGAATAGACTTCAGTGAATAATCCGGGCAACAGTGAACTTCTTGGTAATTGAGTTCAGTAAAGAGACATTTGTGTAAAAATGACTGCAGTGTGAACCAATTTGCACTGAACATAAATTGATTGTGTATTATATCTATTAGTGCAAGAGCACACATTCCTGATCACATATGGACAATATTTTTGTATCATGACAAACATTTTGAATGAGGAGATTTTAGCAATTTAAATCTTTCTGGATCAGTGCTAAGCTATGCCATCAAATGTATGCTGAATCGGATCAGAAAGTGTGAAGGCATTATTTGTTTAACTTGGTTTCTCTGAAGTTCTAATGTTTATTTATTTATATGATATATGGATTATGTAAGCCATATGTGGTATTTTAGCATAAAAGGGAGTATATTAGGGTACGAGTGAGAAGCTGAATGTTTGGAAGGCAGTCAGCCCTAACAGATTGTCACTTTCCTGAATGAGGTTTGAGCCATGTGAAGCATTTGAATATTTGGAAGTGGCCACACTGGAGTTGCCAGTAAGCAATTAGTGAGCAGAGATCATTCCTAAGCAGTTTGGCCCAGCTGGCCATTTTGACAAACTGATGAACAGGGAGCAATATGACCTGTACAGGTAATCAACTGATACCAAATTCAACTACTTGGCGCAGTTTTGGTGTAACAAAGAAAGCTTGCCAGGAATGACAATGTTTTGGACTGGTTACATCGTAAGTAATTGCTTGTATTTTGGAGGTTTGTTTGCACATTTATTCAGAAATGTTTCAGGTATCTTAAAATTTTGTCACGGCATATATTTTAGGTTCAGTAGCGGGATCCTTGCGGGCAAACTAAGTGAAGCTGCTCCACAGGGGGCAGATAGCGGGAAACATTGCCTATATGGGTGATACATAGGGATGTGGGCTTGCCTGGTGTGGTATTTCACAGGGAGCATTATCAGGATTATGGGTCGCCTATGTTTCCATAGGGATCTGATATGGGGCTTGCCTGGTGTGGTATTACACAGGGAGCATATGGTTTTAATAAATTCGCCTATGTTTCCATAGGGATCCGATGTGGGGCTTGCCTGGTGCCGTATTTCACAGGGAGCATATATGGTTTTAATTAAATTGCCTATGTTTCCATAGGGATCAAATGTGGGGCTTGCCTGGTGCGGTATTACACAGGGAGCATATATGGCTTTAATATAATTGCCTATGAATTCCATGGGGATCACGTGGGTCTTGCCTGGTAACTTTCACAGGGAGCGGTTGTGGTTTATAAGATAGTTGATTCGTCCGGACACCGAAAGGTTGGCGTTTCAGCATGTCCGTAGGGATCTCGTCACTAGAGTTGTTATAATATGGAATAAAGCCGTGGCCGATATCCATCCAAATATTAAATAGTTGTGTGTTATTTGTTCATAGTGTTCGGGCATATTTGAATAATGGTTCAATATAACAATGTGGCTCTGGAGTGTAAGTAATCCACATGAAATATTCCGCAATTACCTCATAAAATATACCAATTTTAACCACGAGATGGTGGTGGCAGTACTCGTGAATTTGAACGGGAATGTTTAACCTAGCATGTGATGGAAAACGTTTTTCGAATGAAGAGCACATTTGCTCATTCCCCCCATTGTTTTCCAAATGGGTGTAGGTGATACATGCGTGATGAAGCTCATGCTTTCAGCCACCAAGTTTTAATTTTGACCAGTCTATGCTAGGTTATATTCACGGTAAAGGGAAAAGAGATACAAAATATTAATATGTGGGCATGAATTCCAATCTCTCTCTGGTGACAGATTATCAACAAGTAGTAAATACTAGCTGTACATGAGATAAAAACCAGTGAAAGATTAGGAAAAACTGGATTCAAAATCCCGATAACAAAATTGATTTCACCATTCCATGAAGTAAATTGAAATTTAGCTCCTGGTGACGTATGAATTAACATAGATTGGCGTGGGGATTGGGGGTGGGAAGAAGCGGGGATGTTATTCAATGCAGAATTCCTCTTTCCTGAATTCCTGTTTAGAACGCTAGAGATCACTTAACCAGAGATAACATGCATAACTTCGCTGTTCAGTAAAAGAGAAGTTCAAGTTATAAATATTGCAAACGAATTAATAATCGCACAAGCATATGATTCTGGTAATGAACCTCCAGTCCCTCCAATTTCCCATGAACAGTCATGTGTGTCGACCTGCAACTGTGTTATTTGTACCCTACTTTCATTCAAGAAAAGTGTTCTACGTCAAATGCATCGGTGATAGCTTTAAAACCCGGTTCCTATGTGATAAACGTTAAAGCGGGTAGCTAAGATTCATAGCGTTGAGGAGAGGGAAACGCTATGAATCTTATCTATAAAGCGGGAGGTTTAATATACCTAACCGCTACAGATACTAAAACTCAACAAAATCATGCTTCTGGGTATTGGCATTTCCCCCCAGCAGAAATTGATTTCATGCAATTCTATTGGTTTTTAATTCCTCTTCTGTCACCTATTCACATTAAGTAGCGTCCTTAGATACGTAACTCTCCACATGTAGGTTGTTTCATCATAATACGAGGCAGCACAGAGGAAGGCGCAAGAAAAGCCCACAGGACGGAAGAGTTTCGAGCTAAAACAAGCGTGTACGACTCCGGCGAAAACAATGTCGGTCTAACCAAGTGCCATTGTACACACTGATATTTGTGCATCGACTGCGGGATAAAATCCATTTTAAAATAATAGGGTTGATACAACTTAAATTTTGTTGATTTACATGGACAAGGTTGTTGATGAACAGTAACATGACCTTGAGTCAAACTGCTCACTGAGCTGGTACGCGGGCGCTATCACTATAGCAGTTTGGACCTTGAGTGTGACATGACCTTGGATTCCGGGTTGTTGATCCAGGCCCATTGACGTTATTACACGCGAGGTATATTAACATGTACAGATGTATAGGCTTTGTAAACGCGTCACATCTGTTATCCAGGTCATGTTAGAATTGATTTTGATAACAGCTGTTCAATTTCTCGTCTTTCCAATTTCTTGTATTAATAAAAGCTTTAACACAACTACTGAAATTCTGAAATCAGTATTCGACATCGCCGATTTGATTTCACTTCGGGATTATATTGTCATTAAATACATTGGCGTCAGTACAAAGATCAAGTGGAATTTTCCATCAATCTCCTGCAGTTTTGTATCTGTCGTTGGCAACCAAACAGACTGACAATATAGCCATTCAGTCCAGTCACAATGATCTCGTCGCGGTAGCCACTGGTCCCGTTCCGCTTCATACTGGGTTCATAGTTCCGAAAAACGAATATGACAGATGCAACGCGAAACGGCGGCTTCTGATTGGACAAGAGCCTACTTGTATTGTAAACATACCCAACGCGGCTCCCCCAGCGTGGGTGGTATGATGTACTGGAGGGGATAATAAAATGATTGAACTGTCATCCGTGTTGTTGTTGTTCTCTCATCGGTCTCCATCATGGCGTCAAGGCGTTATACTAGGGCGTTAAGGCGTTAAGATAAGGTGTTTTAAGGCGTTGAGACGGTCGTTAAGGCGTTGAGACGGGCGTTAAGGCGTTGAGAGGGATGTTGAGGCGTAACGACGGGCGTTGACGGGCGTCACCGCATTTCGACGAATTAGTGTCATTTCCATGAAAATCAGAGCTTTAGGTGCTAATTCACCAGGGCGTTGAAGCGTTAAGCTAGGCGTGGACGGGCGTTACTGTCCATAAAAGCAAGCGTATTCCAAAAACGTGCAATATCCCCGACCCAGTACGCCCACTACTGGCTCATCTCGACCCCAAAACGTCCATTCCCATGCCCCATCAAAACAACTGTTTCAGGACATGCTGCCTGAACAATATCCTGGTCTGCCCGGCCAGGATTAGAACATACGAATTAGAGCGAACATTCTGATTGGACAAGAGCCTACTTGTATTGTAAACATACCCAACGCGGCTCCTCCAGCGTGGGTATGATGTACGAGAGGGGATAATAAACTATATGAAGACTTGTTGTTGCTGTTCTCTCTCCGGTCTATATATGACCCTCTAGACCTGGTTGATAGGGGTTTCCCTATTTTAGGAGTAAAGTCCGTGATCCGCTTTTTATATTTTCGGGACAAATCCTAAATTTACATACACCCACTCCACCACCCTGCCTCTGTCGGCAGACCCCGATAAGCCGGAGACCTATATAAGCCCCACTAGACGTGGTTGATAGGGGTTTTCCCTATTGTAGGGTTGATATCCGTGTTCCGCTTTTTATATTTTCGGAGCAAATCCTAAATTTACATACACCCACTCCCCCACCCTACCTCTCTCGGCAGGCTCCGATAAGCCGGGGACCGATATAAGCCCCACTAGACGTGGTTGATAGGGGTTTTCCCTATTGCAGGGGTAAAGTCCGTGTTCCGCTTTTCATATTTTCGGGACAAATCCTAAATTTACATACACCCACTCCCCCACCCTACCTCTCTCGGCAAGCTCCGATAAGCCGGGGACCGATATAAGTCCCACTAGACGTGGTTGATAGGAGTTTTCCCAAGTTTAGGGGTAAAGTCCGTGTTTCGCTTTTTATATTTTCGGGGCAAATCCTAACTTTACATACACCCACTCTCTCGGATCCGATAAGCCGGGGACCGATATAAGTCCCACTAGACGTGGTTGATAGGAGTTTTCCCAAGTTTAGGGGTAAAGTCCGTGTTTCGCTTTTTATATTTTCGGGGCAAATCCTAACTTTACATACACCCACTCTCTCGGCAGGCTCCGATAAGCCGGGGGCCGATATAAGCCCCACTAGACTATTGTAGGGGTAAAGTCTGTGTTCCGCTTTTTATATTTTCGGGACAAATCCTAAATTTACATACACCCACTCCCCAAACCCTACCTCTCTCGGCAGGCTCCGATAAGCCGGTGACCGATATAAGTCCAACTAGACGTGGTTGATAAGGGGTTTTCCCTATTGTAGGGGTAAAGTCCGTGTTCCGCTTTTCATATTTTCGGGACAAATCCTAAATTTACATACACCCACTCCCCCATGCCGTGATGTCGAAAGGGAAACCCTCACAGCAAGCGGAGAAGCCATTTTGTTTGTTTATATTTTGCGGAGATATATTGGACAATAAACACTCGACCCTGGGGTCGCACGGATGCTAGACAAGTCATAGTAACATCGTTCAACACCTATAAATTATGTTTATTACTGCCAATACGGTTTTGGGGAAACCTGTATGGAGACACTGAGGGTTCTCCACTGGCCATTTAACATGGGCAAACAGATGGCAATATTGTCGAGGACCATCCTCTATACATGGATGCTTCGGAAAGGCAGATAAAGGCTATATATTGGCCCGGAGAGGGTCGGATATTGCCGGAGATGACCGGACATTTTCGGAGATGACCGGAGATTGTCGGAGATTGCCGAAGTTTAAGACGCAGCGTATTTGAAGTTTCGGGACTACTTTCTGTCCGCGGAAGCTTCTCCCCGCGACCGCATCACCGCCAGACCGCATCACCGCGGAGGAATTCATGCCCGCAAAGGTCACTCCCGGTCACGTGACTGGAGACCGGAAGTGACGTCACACACTTGCGCAGACCCACACCACCAAATCACGTGACCTGCGCAGACCCACAATGCGCACTTCCGGTTTTTTCACCCGCGCATGCGCAGTGAACCAAACTTAGGTTAATATCAGGACTACATACTACTAAGGAGATTTTACCTCCACGATAAACGTAACCAAACGTAATGTACAGTTCCAGAACACTGATCATTCTGGTCAAATTTCATTTTTTTTGTGCCCGAGACACAGCCGAAGTGGTGCCGATCTTCCCTATAACCCTCATCCACTCAACATTCAACACCTCACCACAGAGACTCTCTCATCCTCCCCTTCACATGGTCTCTCCACCCGACTTTTTACTGTATTATTCCCCTCCCAATCCCTCTAGTAATCAGCTGGACGTGTTTAGCGGGAGCTCCTGACTCAGTGGAAGATACAAGTGTATTGGAGTGTTTTCCTAGTTCAGTTATTTATTTGTTTTACTAAGCATAGAGTATTGAGAGAGTTATCTAACAGTGTTGTGACAAAGACAGACAAGGAAGTTTTCATTTATTTGGAAGAGAAAAGAAGCGTCAAGTGGAAGTCATATCTGAAAAGACATAATTGGGTGATGAGGAAAAAGTCAGCTGGGAAAACTGCAACTCTTATATGTGCAGATGATGGAGTGAACAATTTCAAAGTTGGAGGGATTTAACGGCACAAGACCCGGTGATATCGTTTTGAATTGTTGGCATGTTAAAGTAGAGAACAGCCATACTAATAACAGTTTAGAGAGTAGAATATGTATACTAATTATATGATTGCATGCGTTAATATACTTTGTAGATATTGGTCTGTTTAAGATCTACGGGCATTATTTTACTTTGCATATTCTGATTTTGTTGAATATATCCTAGTATCAGATTGTTTAACGGGCGGTAGTGTTTGCAAGTTAGGTAAATCAGAATTTAAAAAAAACCCAACAACAACAAATCAATAGGGCCTGATAAATAGGGATATTGATTACATTAAGTTATGATGCTCACGAGGCATCAAAGGTTGCATATGTAAAAATTTGAAGATTAGAATAGGAATCAAATTGTATCTGATATTACTGTAGAAACTGATTCATCCTCGAGGTGAAGGTATATTGACTGAGTAGATATCTGGTAGGAATTTGGGAAATGTAGACCTTCACATATTAATAGGGTTGATATCTTGATCTGCTCCAAGAGAAGGAAGTCGTTAAACGTTGGGAGTGATTTTATGGTCAAACTGGTGCCTCTTACATCTTGAGTGAAAAGTTCAGTTGACATCACAAGAAACAAAACTCTTTGAGATAATAATATTTTGCCTTTCTCAGGGGTGGGCCAGTTGTTTGGCCCCCAACATGTTAATCTGCTTTCCCCATTAACATGATTAACAGGCTACTGAAGCAAGAAATCTGTGCTCACAATCTGCTGGGAATTAGTGTCCTGGACTGGACACAGAGTTGGTCATTAAACAGGAGAACATTCCATCTTAAGGTCATCTGGGTGTAGATTTAGCCCTGCTGGCTACAGTTTAGGTTGAAAGGTATACTGGTATTCTATCTTAAAAAGAACAAACCAACCCAGAAGTCCTTCTTATATTAAACTGTAAGAACAAATTTAAGAATGGATTATGAGAAGATAGATACAGATTCTGATACTAGATGGTTGGAGGAAATGGAAGATGGATGTGCAAACATAATGCAGGGGTTAATACAGGCAGGGCCTGATATAGAAGTTTCAGGAATTTCATGCGCAGTGTGTGGATCAGATATGGATATGATAGGTGAAGAAGCATTATTGGAAAGGGCGGGCGAGTGGGAGATGATCTGTTTCAAATGTCGAGTAACAGGCATGGAAGACGAGACAAAAGAACTTAAGAAAAAGGAGAAAAAAATCACATTTGCTGACAGAAGCACTAATGGAAATAATGCAAGAAATCACTGGACAGAATATTGTGGATAGGGTGAGGGAAAGAATTGATGAGAAAGGTGGAAGGCATATACCATCAAACAGGATAAGAGAAATGGGGACAAGTACAATGGAGATTAGAGGTATTGCACAATGGGAGGTGAATAATGAAGATATGCATAAACAAACTAGCCCAAATCATTTGGCACAGTCTTGGGGGACCAATGTCCCAGATATATGTGAGGTTAGTAGAGATATACGGGTGTCTAGGGAAATGGGCGAGGGGGAGAAGAAAGACAGGAGAGGAGAGGCGGAAAAAGCAGAGAGAGAGAGGGATGGAATAGTTATACGGGTGGACGACAGAGGGGAACCCGTGTCGAACATCAGAAATATGGAGAATGATGTCACAGGAGTAGAAAGAGGGGTGGAGATCTCAAATATAGATGAGAGTATACACATGTGCCAGGTTGGAGATGCAGTAGGGAACCAGGAGGGGCACGATATTGGACGAATTTTGTATGCACAGGAAATGGGTACGCATATGCATTCAAGGGAAGAAAATACAAGATGTAAGGTGGTGGCTGTAGTAGGGGATTCTATTGTACGACCAATACAACAGGGGCTGCAAGCTATGCTTGGAAACGGCTGCAGTGTACGGGTGAACAGCTTGTCTGGGTTCAATGTTGAACAGATACGTGCGAACCTCCAACAGTTAGTGGATAAGTTAGTGGGAGAGGATGAGTTATCTTGTCTAGTGTTTCATGCCGGGACAAACTACATCAAAAATGGGACAGTAGCAAAAGAATATATAACGAGAGAAACATGGGAGTTAATGAAACTGGCCGAGGAACTATATGGGGAATTACCAAGAGTAATATCAGGGATACTGCCGAGAACGCGGGATGGGGAAGCCACCAATTGTTTGATAAATCAGTTGAATGCTGACTTAGAAATTGCAGCGAAAGAAATGGGATGGGGTTTCTGTGAACATAGGTACTTTTGGAAAGATGGAAGTCCTGTCAGAGAGAGAGGGAGATTTAAGGATGGATTACATTTAGATGTATGTGGAGATGGACTGGTTTATTTTGTCAGGGAGCTGGCTTGTGCAATTAAATTGGAAACAACGTCCAGGGTGCATTTAAACTAGATCAGGGCCCTGGGAGCGAGGGTGGGGAGAGGAGTAAGATAAGAAAAAAGAGGTATGGTAGAACAAGAAGGGCCCGGACGAGGAAATCTAAGACATGCTGGACAATGGGTTTTGTGAACATAAATGGGATCGGGAAGATTGATCAGGTAGCAGGTTTATATGGGAAATTAGGAGAAGTATGTGAGATTGCAGAGACTGCAAATCTAGATGTTTTCGGCATGGCTGAAACCCACTTGTGTAAAGGGTCAACGAAACTGGATGGGTTATTGGCGGGGTACAGGTTATTTGAGGGCAGAAGGACGAAGGGGGATAAGCGAGGGGGTGGTGTAGCAGTGGCGGTAAAAAAGAAAAGACAGGGGTATGAGATAACGATGGAAGATATGGGGTTAAGCAAGGAAGGAGAGGAATGGGGTGGAATTATCAATGAAATACTGTGGGTATCCGGGGATTTTGGTGGGAAGTATGCAGTGGGTGTGATGTATACAGCACAACAAGATGTGGAGAGATCTTGGAATGACCGACTCTATGATTTAGTAACAGCACAAATTGCAAGATTGGAAGAAATGGGGTATAGTATCATTTTGTTGGGTGATTTGAATGGACATATAGGGAACAAAGTGGGAGAGGGGATTCCGGGTAACGAAGCAGGTAAGAATTTGAATGGGAAAAGAATATTGGACCTCGAAGCAAGTCAGGAGCTATACATTGTAAATAGATCCAACAAATGTTCAGGGATTTGGACAAGGGAGAGCGGAGAATTGAAAACAGTGGTAGATTATATCCTGATAAGTGAACAGGAGTTGGGAAATGTCGAATTCATGGTTGTGGATGATGACTATAACTATGATATAGTTAGTGACCATAACTGGGTTATGATGAAAATGTCACAAGACATACAGAAGGAGTATGGGAAGCAAAAGATGCAGTATAGATGGGTTATCAATGAAGAAACAAACTTGGAAAAGTTTCGGATGAATGTTGAATACGAATTCTTGGACTGGGAAACGGAGATAGAGAAACTGGTAACTGGGGGTGAACAGGGTTTGGTAGAAATGATGGTTGAAATGTTTAACAAAAGGTTAATAGACGCTGCACGACAGAATATCCCATGGGTGAAGTGTACATTTGGGGAAAGACGAGGAAACAGTGACCTAAGGCGGGCAAGACTGGAAAGACGTGCAGCTCGTCAGGAATTAAAAATAGTATCTTTGTGTGGGAGTGGTAAAACGAAAGAGATAGTGGAGAGGGCTAGAACTGAATATGAACGGAAAAGAAAACAGGTTAGAGACCTATCCTGTGAGATTACAAGAATACGTAATCAAGAGGTAATTTGTAGAATCCAGCGGGAAGGTGAAGGGAGTAGAACATTTTGGAGGTTTGTGAATGAAGGGAATAAGCCGGTGGTAACAGGGGCATTAAAAACAACTCAAGGGGTGACAACGAGCAAGGCATATATTAAGGAAATGGTGGAAACAAAATGGGAGGAGGTGAGCAGGGAGCATGAACATAGAGCAGCAGATGAAGTTATATTAGAGAATATAAGACAGGAAGAGAAAAAATGTTTGAACGATGAACATATAGAGATGGAATCCATTCTAGCTGAACCTGAAATAGAGGAATTAGAGATGATTATCAAACAGCTAAAGCGATCAAAAGCTATGGGAATGGATAACATCCCAAATGAGTTTCTGAAAGAGGGTGGTGAGCGGTTAGTAGAATGTCTCTATATACTCCTATGTAGAATATGGAACGATGAAACGATTCCGATGGTATGGAAAGTAGCTAGGATGACCCTGTTACATAAGGGAGGAGATAAAAAGTTACTAGACAATTACAGGGGGATAACCGTGACTAGCAATGTTGGGAAAGTGTTTGTAAGGATCTTAGGTAACAGACTTCAGAGAGATGTAGAATCCAGGGGTTTACTGGGGGAAGTTCAAGCCGGATTTAGAAGGGATAGAATGTGTCAAGATAACCTCTTTATATTGACACAAATACTAGAACAGAGGAGGGCTATACACCAGGGCCGTTGCTTGGCATTCATAGACATAAGAAAAGCATATATCAGAGTATGGAGAGAAGCACTATGGGCAGTTCTACAAGGGTTAGGTTATAGTGGCAAGATTTTGAATATAGTTAAAAGTTTATATAAAGAAGTCAAATTCAAGATAGGCTTCGGGGATGTTCAGACAGAGTTCATAGAGCTAAAAGAAGGATTGAAACAGGGTTGTGTTTTGTCTCCATTATTATTCGCCTTGTATCTTGCAGAGTTAGGGAGGTGGTTATTAGCATCAGGGGTGGGCATTAAGATAGGAAAACAGATTATGCCTGGGGTCTTCTTCGCAGATGATATTATGTTACTAGCAGAAAAGAGAAAGGAATTACAGATTCTACTTGACATAGCAGGAATATTTGGCTTTGAACGTAAGATCTTGTATAGTCCCATAAAGAGTGCTGTTATGGTTAGTGGACAAGTTAAACATGGTAATACTAAATGGAAACTAGGAAAAATTGATGTGAAGGAAGGCGAAGAATATGATATGGAGATAGGAGAGGTGGACGAATCCAAGTATTTGGGAGTTAAAGTGAGGACGAAGGGAAGTATTTTTGTCAGTCAAAAACAGTCAATGGTCAGACAGGCTAAACAAATGCTCGGATTGATCAAGTCTATAAGTAGCAACTCCTGTAATCGTAGTATGTGTGCCAGGATACTTTGGGAGAGAGTAGCTATCCCCAGGATTTTATATGGAGTGGAAATTGTAGAGCTTGATAGGCAAACAGTAGAGGCTCTAAATTTGGTGGAGCTCCAGGTGGGCAGATGGATCCTAGGGGTAAACAGGCTAACAGCAACGGAAGCTATTTATGGGGAGCTTGGATGGACAAGGATGGAAGAGAAAGTTAGCAGATTGAAGCTAAACTATTATGGACGGCTTAGTTTAATGGAGGAGGACAGATGGGCTAAGGTAGTGTGGAAGGAAGGAATCAGAATAAAGAAACGCACAGGATGGTTTGGGGAACTAGATATAATAAGACGACGGCATGATATTGATTTATCGATGATAGAAAATGGGAGTAAACAGTGGGAAAAAGAAGTATTCCTGAAAATTCAGGATGGATGGGAGGACAGCTGGAGGGAAGGTGTGAATAGTAAGATCTCACTTCAGGTGTATAGGAACAAAGAATTTCCTAAGCGTGAGAAGTATGTTGACTGGATGGGAGATTTTTCTTGGTTGGCAAAAGCTAGAGTCCGGTCATTGGCAACTCGAAGTAGACTGAAGAGGGACTTGGAAGAAAAGAAGTGTAGGACTTGTGGAGAAGTGGAAGATAGTAAACACATAATACTAAAATGTGTCAGATTAAACGTAGAAAGAGTGATGCTGAAAAAGAAGTTATTAAAAAAGAGTATTATGAATGGGATACAGTGGCAGAAAGTGAGCTGGGATGACGGGGACAATACATGTCTAACTGTGGTACTTGGATTAGGTACACACCCATTGAATAGACAGGAAAGTGGTCTCATTAACGATTTTATTAGGGATGTTTGGGAAGTACAAAAAGAGTTGGACTAGGCGAATCAGGTATATACGGGTCAGGGGAAATGGCAAGATTATTCAAATAGAATCAGAGATGATGGGGAGAAGTAAGCATCATGAATTATTTACCAGTGACACAAGGGAACATACATGCACATAGGCTGGAGCCTGGGAATGCTGGATGATGAAAGCTATGGCATTGGATTATATTATCCTTCGGGAATGGGCACGAGGGGATATACGGGCATATTTGATCGTGGAAAATAAGGGAAATATTAAGAGAGTTGATTACAGAAGACAGTGGGAATATGCACAATGAGGGAATTTACTGGGATATATGATAGAGAATAACAAGTGAAAATACTTGGGGAAAGCACAGGTGTATATAAGGCATTGTATTTTATGACATTAGGTGAATAGGCACAGTAAAGGGAAAATAGTGGGATATTGCACTGAGGAAAATGAGAAATACTGGGTGATATTTACATGGCACTGGATTTATGATCTCGGGAATTAGGCAAAATGACGGGAAGTATTGGGATATTTTATTGGGGAAAATGAAGAGAAATGGGTGAAATAATTGGTGAATATATAGAGATGATTAAGAGAAATAGAGGGAAGACTGGGGACCTGATCAAGGTTAGATGGTATGAATATTGATATAATGGGGAATTAACCGATGGCTATGCGTCATTGGTATGAGGGAGCATGTGTAGGTCGGTGTGGGGGAACGCGTTGTACGGCATACTCTGTATAAGTGAAAAATAGTGGGATATTGCATTGAGGAAAATGAGAAATACTGGGTGAAATTTCCATGGCACTGGATTTATGATTTCGGGAAATAGGCAAAATCACGAAAAATATTGGGGTATTTTGTTGGGGAAAATGAAGAGAAATGGGTGAAATAATTGGTGAATATATAGAGATGATTAAGAGAAATAGAGGGAACCTGATCAAGGTTAGATGATATGAATATATATGTAAAGAAGATATAATGGGGAATTACCGATGGCTATGCGTCATTGGCATGAGGGAGCATGTGTAGGGCGGTGTGGGGGAACGCGTTGCACGGCATACTCTGTATGGGACCTAATCAAAATTGGATATGGATACAGATGTAAAGAAGATATAATGGGGAATTACCGATGGCTATGCGTCATTGGTAGGAGGGAGCATGTGTAGGGCGGTGTGGGGGAACGGGTTGCACGGCATACTCTGTATGACCTGTGCCCATTGTAATACGATGGAGTGCCCAATCAAACCAAACCAAACCAAACCAACACAAGTATCCTATAGTTTCACCCTCCTCTCTAGCTTGCCAATACTGAATTATTTCGCACTATTGGACTAGACATTTAGATACATACTGAAGCCCTTGTTGTGTATGGTTAACAAGTGTTCTGTCTATGATGTGACCGTGACGTCATGATACACGTGCTCAAGCTAGCATGCAGTTGCGCAATGGTGTGTTTGGGCGATCTAGTCGCCATCCTGGGTCCAAATGGGTTGTGCATGGTGTCCCGTTTAAGTTCTCGGGATTTAGAATAAGGCAGATGGAAAATTTCGCGGTGTGGATTACATTTAGCGTGCTTTCGACCAAAACTGATGGTGCGCATGCTCAGTCGAGGAATAGAAAGAGAAAATGGCATTGTAGGGGTACGCATGGGCATGTTGCCATCCCGACTCTAAATGAGCCGTGCAGTGGGTGTAGGCGATACCGTGGGTGATGGGATGTAGTGGGGAAGGCGTGACGGGGCCGTCTAACCTGGCAGTTTCATTCCTCTGGGTAGAGTACATCACACTCAGATATACAAATCTCATTTGCTATTGTCCTTGCATCAAACGCATCGTGGGACGTGTTCGATCTTGTTCAATCATAACCCGCCTTTGAGAAAAGACCCTTATGTTTCATCAATCTTCGGTCGTCTTCGCTCTTGTTCATTTTCAACGGCTATCCATTCGTTTTGGTCCATCCCTAAGCGTCTTCGGGCAGTCCAGGATAGTGTATCGGCAACATATCCTGGAACAGCTGTTTTCGCAATTTGACAGGGCCTCTGTGAATAGTAACCCCATATCCTATTCCAAGTGACGCTTGGTCTTCACTATGAACCTATCCGTGGGATTCCTTTCATTACAAGCGGCAGCTCGAAACCGTAAGCTACGGTGGCTTGTTAGGGTCATGCATTGTTTTTTGCAATTTTCTGCCTTTTACTAGTTTTCAAGATTTCACTTTCGCGTTTTCTGTAATTTCTTGCCATTAACATCGATTCATTTCCGAGATATAAAGTTGTTTTCTGGTTTTAACAATTTCTTCTATCCATTTTCATGCGACTGCAAAAATCGAACAACCATGTGAAAACACTAAAAATTAGCAAAAACATCGAAAAAGTATTTCAACCACGGTGGAAAGTATTTCAACCGCGGTGGAAAGTATTTCAACCGCGGTGAAAAGTATTTCAACCGCGGTGGAAAGTATTTCAACCGCGGTTGAAACTATTCCACCGCGGTTGAAATACTTTCCACCGCGGTTGAAATAGTTTCAACCGCGGTTGAAATAGTTTGCACCGCGTGTGAAATACTTTTCACAGCGGTTGAAATACTTTCCACCGCGGTTGAAATACCTTCCACCGCGGTTGAAATACTTTCCACCGCGGTTGAAATACTTTCCACCGCGGTTGAAATACTTTTTCGATGTTTTTGCTAATTTTTAGTGTTTTCACATGGTTGTTCGATTTTTGCAGTGGCTTGAAAATGGATAGAAGAAATTATTAAAACCAGAAAACAACTTAAAATCTCGGAAATGAATCGATGTCAATGGCAAGAAATTACAGAAAACGCGAAAGTGAAATCTTGAAAACTAGTAAAAGGCAGAAAATTGCAAAAATCAATGCATGGCCCTAACAAGCCACCGTAGTAAGCATAGCCTATGTATGACCTGGCCTATTCCCAACACTATCTTTGCCTTCGCTACCATCTCATGTTTTGCACGCCGAAAATCTGTCCTTTCAGCTTTAAAGTGTTATTGATACGGTACTTATAGACTGTGCAATAGAAAGTGAGCAGGTGATTATTGAATCGGAAACGAAATAAATTAGCATGGTCCTAATCCGGAAGTAGCCCTTTAGAATAGGTTTTACTTCCGGTTATCTAAAAAAAAAGTTCAACCAATAATGAAACATGTTTAGCTTTGTCTAAATACATATAAAAAGGTACAAAAAACAGGAAATTTCATTCGTCATATTTATTTAGCACAATTCCAGTTGTACTCCAAATATTCTAATCTAATCTTGTAATTTGCCACCGAACACTTTCAGACTTTACCAGCTGTTTCCAGAAAGAAAGTTCAGACTTTAACAGCTGTTTCCAGAGAGAAAGTTCAGACTTTAACAGCGGTTTCCAGAGAGAAAGTTCAGACTTTAACAGCCGTTTCCAGAGAGAAAGTTTTTCCCGAACTCGTCAAGTACGTGGGAATAACTAATAATTCCGGTCTATCCTGAAACTTAAGTTTGAGGCGATATTTGTAACATTTCTTTCGAAATATTATACCAAACTATATTCTTCTTTGTAAGAAATTTGAATATAACAAAATATTCAGAAGAAGATTGTACATATCAAGTATCATTATTGGAGTGCTCATGCTGAAAACTTTACAATCGCTGGAACTTGACAATTGCTCATATTACAGAGTAATACCCGGCAGATATGTTGATAAATGTTGGAAATTATCAGATGTTATAGTTCGAGCTGTTAGGTTTAAGGGTGCTATATATCGTTAACGTCCATCAAGGAACTGTTCTCTTGTATTTTCTTGACAAGAAACCAGCGAACCGATCAAGATTTCTTGAATGGTCAGATCGTATGACTGTCACTGTAACTCGACCCCTAGAGAAGCATACTCGCAACTCAGAGAGTGTCTTGTCAGCAGGACGCAACCTTCATCCACAGGAATCTGCAGCCGGACACCAGGGCGTCACCATGTTGTTATTTTCGATTTCGGTATTGGGCCTTTCTCCGATCATGTCCGCCATCCGCCGTCCGCATTGGCGCTTCGGGCACACACCTTGAGTTAAAGGCGTGATTTGGGTTTTCATCGAATTCGTTCAATAAAACGGGAAGAGTCAAAAGTTTTTCTGTACAAGTTTTTCAGCAATTTTGTTTATCCATCCGGCAGCTAAGCTGACCGTCTGGCGAGAATCACACAGGGTAATGACGAACATTTTCTGGGTTCGGCTGACAATCAAGTAGTGATGACCCATAAACGCTATCAGTTGTGTCGGTCCCACACTTTTGAGACAGTAAGTGCTCCCCTGAAAACTCAACGTCTCCTTGGCAGGCTCCTTGAAACATGTCTTTATTTCCTGAAAATATAAATATGTTGAACAGTTTATTCATCAGTTCGTTCAAAATCAATCAATGCACGATCTGTAGCCAATTTTTGCATCTGATGTCATTTAATGGGGTACAAATCGGGTCAAAATTAGCGATCTACAGTGAATATTAAAACGGAAATTCTTCTGTTAATTGTGGAAAGTTTATTTGAAGTTTCAGACAAGTCAATGGTTTATCAGAGTTGCTGTTATCGTCTAAAATTTAAATGGGACAAAGACTTATCAATGTTTGCTAAAAATATCACAGAACTCCACGAAGTCACTAAGTTAAACTAGAGGTAACAATTCACGGTACGGTATTGACGTCATCGCGCATGCGTGGGGAGGGGGTGGTAACACCTGTTGATATTGGAATTCATCCTTCAAGACTTGTGGTTTTCGAAACAACCTTACGCGGATTTGCTGCTATTCCAGTCTGTGGACTATTTTTGGAATTATTGCTATATATCTCTCGAAGTGTTCACTGAATACCTTCTCGAAGTTGGAATGCAGTTTTGTATTAGCCTATACAAGTTCCAAGCTGGTCTGAACGCGATGGAGTTTATTACAGACATCGTTAAAAAATAATGTTTTGTTTTTCTTTCCTTTCTCATAAGCGTTTTTAATGTCGAATATGACCAAATGCTGACTTATTCTTCTTTCTTTCCCCTCTATGTTAATAATATTGCCTTTCCCCTTTACATTATTGGCTATTAATTTGATATTACTATCCATCTCATTTGTTTATTAAAATTTGTTAATGGAAAATTTATAAAACTCGTGTCAGAAAAGTGCCTTCAAATACATCTGACTTAATAGTCATGTCGACATCACATGACTTGACAGCTGCTTTATTGACTATCACGAAACGCTCCACTTGGACCAAAGCCAAAGGAAATTTAATAGCACTTGTTTATTCTCACATCGGGGCGGTCTCATTGTGGTACAGACGAAGGTCATTGAAGAACTCGAAAAAATATCCACCCCACTCCCCACCCTCCTAACTTCTATCAATGAGCCTACTGTACCATGGAACAGCTCCATGGCCCGATTGATCAGCAGCATTTGTCCTCACTCTCAATGTTCAACTGAACAAGAACAGGACAGACGTTGATTGAATGAGCGTACCTCCCCCCCCCCCACACCACACCTTTCCAAATTCCTGATTTATATTCTGCATGTGGTATTCGATGAATTTTGGCGAAATTGTTAATGCTGTGATATTTTACGGCTTTATAAATCTGCTAAAAAACTTTGTCCTCTGAAAATCTCTAAAGTAGGCCAATAAAGAATGATTTCCGGGGGGTTAAACGTCATTGTAAACCTTATCAAAACAGCCAAGTTTGTTACAGTTTGTTTTAATTGTCTGCTCGACCCGAATAGACTCTATGCATAATGTGGGGATATATTTAGCCCTGAAAATATTTGATTAGTGTATGTTTTAGTTGGATGAGAATATTGACCTAGTCCGGAGGGAGAAGGGCCAGTAATAACTTGATTTATGAACAGGAAAGTTCTCGCTCTAAATACAGCCAAGCAGTGAAATGATGACAGTGCACTTCAACGTGGGTACAAAGTATACGCGATATTAACCTACATTGCTGACCTCGACAACATGTTAGTCTATACATTAACGCTGTATTCTAACCTCGAGTGTTTTCACATGGGAGATGGTTATTCAGACAAACAATGACACTGATGTACAAACCAAGTTATGCGCCTGAGTTATGTATTTTCAGGGAATCGGCTCTAAGTCAATGAGCTTACAGTAAGGTAGCTTACATACGTAGGCAAAAGATCAGAAAGCGGATTGTATTTGTCAAAAGAGACTCCGTGATTCGTGATTTGTTCATTTAAGTTCTCAATAAAAGCCTTCCCAGTAACTTGTTAACAATCTACTACTATATTTGTTCGATGAATTGTTATAATCTTACTGCAGTAACACTTTTAATGGGGATATGTATGATTTAAATCTGTGTAGTCTTTTAAACTTTCATAAATAAATGGGATTGAAAATATCATATTATATCTCCTAAAATTTATGATTGTATCTGTATATACAATATTATTTCACTTTTCGCTTATGAAGAATAAATAATTGATTGGCTTTATAACGTTATCTTATAATAATTGGGCGTTTATAAGGAAATTAACTAAGTGCTCACCTTGATATCAGTAGATTTGAGAGGGAACTCCGGACTGGAAGCAGCTACAGACCCTTTCTGGTAGACGAGGGCGGTTTTTGACAGCTGAAAGTCACTTTTATGCTGCATAACATAGCCCAGCCAGGATTTCCAGCTTGTAGTGGAACCACTACCCAGACCAAGGACATTAGAGATGTTGATGAACATATTGCTTTGATTTCAATCGGTTGGTGTTCAAAACGTCAAATATGGAAATAACTCTTTTGAGAAGTTGATAATGTTGCCTGTAGCGTGTATCGTATGGAGGACAGCTGAATACTTTTCGCTCCACGTCAAACAGATTATATATACTACTGCCACGTGACTACATTGGACCTTCACGTGAACGAAATGTCAATGGGGTCTAGGAATCTGACAGCTATGATGTCAGAATAACTGAGTCGTTTGATTGGTCGAAGGATTTACAACCCCGCATAACGCAAGTGTGAATGAAATTGTGACACGCTCCAAAATATTGCATGAGCTTGCACGGACTAACTATAAACTGACTTTAGTAAACAACAGCCTACAATGTCGTGACTATCCTATCCTTGTGAAGCAAACCAAATAGGATTAAACATCTGCATAATGAAATCCCACTAAGCTAATTCCACGGGCGTCTTTTGTTCGTACTACTCTATGGTAAATAGGCCCACACATGTTACACACATAGGGAGAATATTTCGTAGTGTAGTAAGACGTCTAAATATGGGGATTTAAACGTGTTTTGTGTATCATCCATTGTTAAGCATTTCCTGAAAATTTTCGCTTCCCACGTTGATCCATTTATACAACCAAAACACTTTTTGCGTCGTGCTGCTTTCCCACGTGACAACACATGGTGTAGACCAGGTGTGACCAGCACAAACATATATCTATTATTGTTCGATCAGTTTTGGTTATAACACGTTATTCAATATCATTAATAACATATTATTCAATATCCTGTATCACACACTGGTCAACAGGAATGTCCGGCATGTGGAGACTACCGCTAACGTCATCCACTCTCATACGTTACATAATCTTGTGGAGTATTATTACTATACGCATTACAATCAATAATAGCTTTATTCCTGTCTTCAGCTTCCATAATCTTGATGTATTCCTATCTTATTAAAGCTCTCCTGTCGCTAAAGCCACCTGTACGAGTGGCAAGCGTTGATAGGATATTAATTTATTAAGATTCCAATTTCCATATAAATGAAAATCAATATCCGGTACAGTAAATGGTAAGAGAATTTCAATTGTCAGTTCACTTTCAACCTACTGCCATATCCAAGTTTAGGCTATTACACTGAATTTTTTTTTTAAATAATAAAAATCGTTAACACATTCCCTTTAACATTCGTAAAATGCCAAGGAATAAACTTGCTTCTTTTTGGAATAAATTGTCTTACCCGAGTTGCAAACCAGAAAAAATCTTATAGACAGGTTTTTAGATAATATCCGGACATTTTTTCCCCCACCTGACATTATTCCCTCTTACACTGGCTCAACATTTGACGTGTTGTTAAACAGATTGTTTATCTTAAATTCTGTTCGATGTTTATAATAATACGATGGTATATCTGTTGTCGAGTTCTTCTAGTCGAGGTCAGAGAAATAAGATATGCCATTCGTTCCCAATACCTCTAACATACGAAGAGGGGTACCGGTACCAGTCCAGCGACCTGTTTGATGGGTATATATGCCCTACTGGATTTTTGGAATTTAATCACTCATTGTCTCGGATAGGAGGTAATTCAATAAGGTAAGTTTCTAAAATAATCTGTTTCAAACATACTATTCTAATACATAGAGACCTGCTGTCGCTCATGATCGCTATCATCTTACAATTGTCCAATAATTATGGTTACAAGCTAGTATGATAGTGGTTTTACTGATTTAGATTTTTTTATTTTTCATCTTATTTGAGTATTCCGTTTCTTCGAAATCGCTAGACCGATGGATTGGAAACTTGATACGGCAACAAGGACCTCGATAGGGAATCTACCTCTTTTTCCCAATAACCCTGATGGATATCTTCGATTCATGCAAACTTTTTTGGAATTAAAAGAAATCTTCTTGATTGACGCTAAACTTGGCCTAGTTACTAGTTAGAATACTTGAACGTTGGGTATTCTGTGGTGTTTGTGAAGAATTTGCTAGCTCCCATAAACTGAAGTGTATGGCCACCATCGACAAATCACAATTGTCGGATCTGCATGTCTATCGGATTTGAACGGAGAATATGGTTGAATACATGTAAGGAAACACTGCGATTAAGAGTATTGGGGTTTCAAAGTTTCAAAGCTGAAAAATATCCATGTAACGGAGGAAATGGCGTTTTCATGAAACATTAACTGACCGTCACAAACCGTCATTGATTTTTTTTGGACCTAATAATACATGGCAGTGTGACTAACGTCACTGGACCTACGAAGTAGGGTTTGAGATAATTTAAGTGTGTACTCGAGAGATGACTTGGGGGCCCTGTGTGCTACCATGAGTGAATTTATATAGCGTCTCTAATTGACAGTGGGAACTATTAACTTTTCCAGATGTCACCGCTGGTGAGTCATTAACGTAGCAACTATTATCGCCCTCAGTTTCTATTACCCTGGACACTGATCAGCCCAGCAGTACAGCACGAAGTGTTGGGGGAAGAGTCCGAGAGAGCGGGGAACCCCCCCCCCCTCTCGGCATTAGGCGATTTTTTTTAAATTAGCGTAGGGAATGATGCTCTGTCAGAGCAGTTGAGAAGTAAATGTTTGTAGTCCTAAATAAGACAGGAAACTGGATAAGAAACACAAATTTGAAGTGAGAAAGGTCAAGATCAGAGATTTGTTAGAATGCAAGAATCAAATCAGGCATCACTAACCCATCCATGGATATATTTATTTGGCATTCAACTTCAAGGTACCTCATCTGAAGAGAGTACATAATAATAATCAATGAACAATAAAGCACACACGAACAAAATAAACAACTGGTTATAGGTTACTGAATTTAAAACACAACGATGATTTTATTATCGATTTCTTCAGTAATAACAGATAATAGGGGCATTGTTGTGTTTAAATTTAGTAATTTCTCTCATAAAATCCAGCCATTTATTTCTTTTTGAGGTAGAACATGTTTTAACTAATGACTGAACTGAAGAAATGATGCAATGTTGTATAGGCTGGATATATAAAACATGCAGTATAATATGCCTTCAATCTCAACGGAATTCCAAGACCAGCAAATGAGTGAAAACGGATACCATCGGAATGTGTGTCAACATTACAATGTAAGTTAGGCTAAAAATAGATTACTCAGGAATCTCCAGTTTAATACTGGATTCAAGTGTACTGTTAAACTAGCCATATTATAGATATCTCATAGTACATGTAGATCTAATAGACCGATTACGACGTACGAGCGAGCGCACACATGCATGTGTGCTTTTAATATAGATATAATTAAAATATTTTTTGGAAGCTGACGTTTTAGAACAACAACAACGACCACCGAAAGCCAACAAAAGATTTACCTTCATTGGACCTCTGACGCTTCTGTGAGAAGAAGTTTTTCAAAGTTACTTGGCGATTCAAGACATTGATTTATAAAATACATGTCAAGTGATATTCGTGGCTCGGTAAAACTTCGCAGCAGACGAAATAACAACATCCATTCTCCGATCAAATGATTTGCTTCCTTCATGCATCGTGGCATATACAGCTCGCCTGACGCGAGATTCTGAGATTTCGGTAGCCTTCCGCAATACCACCGGCTAACAGCGACCAGCATGATCACGAGGGTTCCCGAATATTTCCAACAATTTACGGCAGATGTTCGGGAAGGGTGGCGTGGACTATTAGGGGAAAAATGGCGGAGCTACCTGGAAACGTATAATGCCGACATATTTTGGCAAGTACCATTAAAGTTACTGATATTTTCGAGAGCTGGACGCATCGTTCTTTTTTTGCTTTAGTGCTGGGCGGCCGAAGTTAGTCCCAGGCGCTTAAAAGTCACAGTGAAGAATACAGCCAAGGGTTCCCGATGGGCATGACAGTGCACTCGAGTCATCAATAAATAATAAAAAATTAATTATAAATCAAATTTTCATCAGAATTCTATCAGCTCAGAACTTGCTGGTAACAATGCCCTAATGCACGTTCATGCCAAAAATCAAGGTTCTAATGTCAACGGTTCTCCTTATTTTGCCGACGAAAGGATTCGGATGGACTGACTGACTCATTACCGGACAATTTGCGATCTGTAGCCTACTTCGTAGGAATAATCAGGACTTGACTCCTGGTGAAATTTGATTGGTTATTATACCTGACTGGGCGAGAAATGGTTTGTGATAAATTTTAAAATATTTCTATAATATTCAACACGAAAAAATATCCAAACAACCTTTTAAAATTTTAATAGGGACCAGTTTGATTGCCTACCTCTCATATTCGCTGTGAATGTGTCGCGCGGAATGAGCAAATTTCTGGCAGCTGTAGCTCGAAAAAATGGTGGCGAATGTATGCTGAAATTTTTTACATGTTTGAGCGGAACAGTCAGGCTACCTGGCGTGGCGGGTCATTTGTGGCGGCGAATATTAGGGAATATAGTTTTGTCAAAATGTGCGCAGCCGATTTACTACATATGTAAGGCTGTTGTTTTGTGGTTTGTGACCTGAACGAACTAGGAGAAGAAAGTAACGGTATTCACAATTTTGAGCAAGATACTTTTACCGCATGTAAATATTCCAAATGGTTGCTGAGATGTTTGATTATTAATCTGATATTCAGGGAATTTATGCAAAAGAGATTTTGTTATGAACAGCGAGGATGATAAATAGCTATGAATAGGTAATGAGCTGATTTATTTTGGTATATTCACAGATCTAGAAGTCTAATCTCTTTCGAATTGATGATATTGATTACTTATAGCGTTATGCAAACTATAGGACTTTTATTTTTGGAAAAAAATCCAATTATTTTTAGAAATACGGTTACCATAGCAATCAGTTACTAAGGGTTTCAAATTGAAATTGTTTCAGGTTATATCTGAATTACTGAATATTCAGTTACAACTGTCTGTCCTATTCAGGCACGGCGGGAGCAATTTGTGAATTGAGGGGCCACTATCACAGCACAATAGGCGAGGGTCTAGGGGCCGCCAAGTCCCCGGAAGCTCCAGAAGTCTTATATGACCGGAGACGCGTTCTATAGCGTACTTCCGAGCAATAAAACAAAAAATCTTCGCCAGTGTAAACTCTATTTGTTTTGCCTGTTTTATTGTTTCTCACAACATTTTTTCCCCAAATATTCGCCGTCAAGCAAATGATGATGTTCGAAAGTATAAATAATTTAAATATTAAATATCATTTCAATCGAAATACAAGCGTCTAGTCCATCATTCAATATTCAGTCGTCGTCTTAATCCAAAGACCTAATACATATCACAGAATTAACACCAAATTCAAGAAGAAGAAAAATCCATATAGTATACATAAAAATGCAAGAGACAAGCGGCCAATAGTTGCCGGCAATGATCCCGGCAAGGCATCATGAGATTCTAAAAGTATCAAATCCGTATCGGATCAATATTCTTAATCCATATAATTTTCGATGTAAAGTCGTTAGCTAGAGTATGATGTATCTGTCACGTAAGAGGCGACTAACTGGGGCACCCGTGGGGTTCCAGGGTGTGAAAAGGAATAGAACGTCGTGATATGACTGAATTAGTCTTGAAAACGACGTATCCTGTCACGCTTTGATTATTACTGTTCACGAACATCGTGATCAACTTAAAATACATGGATTCATACGGCCCCTAGCCCCGGGTTAAGCGGAATTAAACAGAAGTTACGAAACGTAACGCTATATCTTGAACGCTATGCGTTCGTATTTTGCTATCGGCTTGCGATATGTATCGTCAAATTTGAGAAAGTCTCACTCTTGGTGATATAGCCCTGTTTTATAAGATTCTGCAATAATGTACACAGATTTTTTTTCTATTTGTTAGGGAGCCGAAAAAAGTTCACCTTATGAATGTGAATGAATTTTTTCTTGTGCCTCTCATGCTTACTGGAAAGTACAATCTGCATTAAATACAGATATATGTTTTTCATTTTACTCTATATCGTTTTTTTCTTCTCTGCGTTTTTCTTTGTTTGGTGTTGTGTCGTGCGCGGGTTTACTTTTTTTTGCTGAAATAATTGGGGGGGGGGGGGGGGGGGACCGCCCCCCTGTTCCGCCGCCCCCACTATTCATATTCATTGAAAAAATCACAATAACCAATTAAGTTCCTGAGACCGGTTATGGGTTGGTTTGGTAACCAGATTTCTGAAACTATTGGTAACCAAGTGATATCCAATAACTTGTAAAGACAATGTTAATGAAATGCAAAACAATCATAATCATATCTATCTCAGAAAAGAAGATATCGAGGATCTTACATGAGTGGCTATTTAATATGAAAGTTATGACACGAGTTGAGTAAGTTTTATATGTTGTGAGCTTTAGCGAGCAACATATAAAACTTACTCAACGAGTGTCATAACTTTCATATTAAATAGCCACTCGTGTAAGATTCTGTTTATCACATAACTATTAATAATCAAATATAAATGCAATAATTCGAAAGATTTGATCATCAAATCGATCTCAAAATTACAAAAGTCCTTCTCGGCAAAAAACAAACAAAAAAAAACGGCCCTGGCACAGGCGCACCACAACGTTAAAAGTTGCTGTATGCGCGGAGCCGATATAGTTCCAAAAATAAAGTTTGAGCACTTCCCTTTCAAGGCTGCTCAGTTCCACAGCATTTCAAAATATCGTATACCTTTTCACAGCAGAATACAGTAAGTGTAATTTTTTGTTACTTAGCTGTTCTTCATACATTATTTATTTTGGTTCATGTCATGCAAGGCCACGAGTTACACTCGTGTCCGATGCATGCTATTATGCGCGCGACATGTTGGCGAGCTCTCGGCGAGGTGACGACATGCCAGGCTGACAAGATCATTTTGAATATGTAATCCGTTTGAAGTCTCTAAGATCCAGATCTATATTGCAAGAATTAAGCAAAGACTCCATGCAGATATTGAAAAAGAATGAACAAACGTGTAATTCTGAGATCTGATGTGATAGTATACGGTACCCAAAATGGCGGGCTGACTCGATTCGCCAAACAACTATGACAGACTACGTGAGTACTATGCAAAATATGAAGCTCAAAGCTGTCGAAATAATATATTGTCGATCATTGCTGCTGCATGTATGGCTATTGACAATTATAGTTTGCAGTCCGATGCATGTATGTGGACAAAATGACCGTCTTGCACATATCCATGTTGTTGTTGCACTTCATGTAAACATAGTATTTCGTAGTAAAACTTTATCAATGGGGAAAATAATTCAGTGACGTCACGATCAAGCGTACTAATTTATTTTCTCACGTTACATGTATTATCCAATCAGCGTGTTTAAGAGTGTTATTCACCTATTCACATACGATAAATATGCCATGACCATATGCCCCTAATAACAACGCAGTTGTGTGATAAATACCATTATTTGTCTATCTAATTATCTCTTGTTCACTGCGTGACACCATCAAAGCGCATTTGCATACCAAATTTGTAACATTCTCAAAATTCTCGAAGTACAATATCTCAGCATCCAGTAGGAATATTTTCATGAAATATATGTTAAAATTTTCAGAAAAAATATATGGTGACAATATTGTTACGTCAACAAAGCGAAACAGAAAGATTTGTGAAGTCAAGGATTAACAATCAAATATTTATTTACAATACTAAAATCATATACAATTTAAGTCAGGTTAATACAACAAATAAATGTGTGAAATATAGATTTACTGTTCAATGCTATACCGATGTGCACTTTACAGTCCTTGTTGACGCGCACAAATCACTCTTCTGTATAAGGGTAATCCAAAGCTGCTCAGTTATACACAGTCCCAGTAAATGTCCAATGTCTGATGGTGTCAACAAATAGCTTACACCATGCAGCAGCCAACAGTCAATACACAGGAGTAAGTAATCCAGCGGCCCGTATTTACAGGCAAAGGGAACAGGCCCACATAAAAAGCCAGTTTGAATTCCCTCTTGAATGACTGACTGAATGCGCTATTTATACTCTATGAGGCATTCGCGATCATTCTACCCAATCAAGAAGCTTCTAGAATACACAGCGTTACCTTCCAGAAAGCTCCAAGTGTCTGACCCACATACAAGCTTGCGTCAGCCTTATATTCTAGAAACATCCACAATGTGTAATAATAGACTACAATACCATGACACTCACCCCCTTAAAAAAAAAGAAAGTTTCAAACTTGGGACTTTCTTGACAATTCAAAACATTGCAAAAACCATCTATATTACAACAGCAGAACTGTTGACAAACATATGTACATTATATGTGAGACAAACAATCAGCAATCAAATTGTCCTTGCCCTTAATATGTATGATTTCAATATTGTATTCTTGTAACATCAAAATCCATCTCAACTATCTTTGATTTTTGTTTTTCATCTAACTTATGAAAACAAGTGGATTGTGATCACTGAATACAGTAATTGGCAATGATGAGGAAGTAACGTAAACATCAAAATGTTGTAAAGCCAATATTATTGCCAAGCATTCTCTCAATTGTAGAATAATTTCTCTGATGTTTGTCAAATTTACGTGAAAAAGAACATATTGGGCGATCTACACCATCTATACCTTCTTGTAACAAAATGGCACCAGCAGGAACATCACTAGCATCTACAGCAAGTTTAAAAGGTGAATCAAAATCTGGTGCTGAAAGAACTGGCGCGCTCTTGAGTATGGCTTTCAGGTTTTCAAAAGCTGATTCACATTCATCGCTCCAAACAAAACTTGTCCTTTTTCTTAAGAGTTGAGTTAGAGGCTCAGTAATATCTGAAAAATTTGGACAAAATTTTCTGTATTAACCAGCCATACCCAAGAAATGCATCAGCTGTCACTTACATGTTGGTCTTGGAAATAGCGAGATAGAACTAACCTTAGCATCTACAGGTTTTACCTGACCCTGACCTACAACATGACCCAAGAATGTCACACGTGCATGTCCAAATCCACTTTTTCCAAGGTTGACTGTCAGCTTGGCGTCACTTAGTCGATTGAACAGTGCGCGAATTCTCTGTAGATGATCTTTCCATGTATAGCTGTAGACAATGACGTCATCAATGTAAGTCTCCCATCCTTCCAAACCGGAGGTCACACGGTTGATGAGACGCTGGAACGTGGCCGGAGAATTTTTCATTCCAAATGGCATGACTTTGTACTGGAACAGACCCCCCAAAGTGACGAATGCTGATATCTCCTTCCCACGATCTGTCAGTGGAACTTGCCAAAATCCTTTCAAAAGATCAAACTTTGACACAATTTGGCACTTCTCACTTTATCAATGCAATCGTCAATGCGTGGAATAGGGAATGTCTGTTTTGGTCAATGTGTTCACCTTTCTGTAGTCAGTTACTATTACTTGGTTCAATGAAGTCATTGTCCAATAAATCTTGAATCTCTTTTTTTTCAGGTAGTTTTGTTTAATCGGATTCAAACGATATGGGTGCTGCTTCACTGGATTAGAATCTCCGACATTGACGTCATGTGAAATTTTATCAGTCTGAGTGGGGATATCGGGAAACAAATGTTTATATTGGCTGAGCAGAGTTCGAAGTTCTTCCTGACGCGCTGATTCAAGATGACACAACTTGGAATCCAAATTAAGTAGAAAGTCAGAGTTCTGTAATTTCACCGCTGTCATGGGCTCTTCACAAGTTTCATTATTATCAGGGTCGGAACTAACTACACTTACAGGGTGTACAGTACTTCTAGTGCTATCTCTGTCTATGTATAACTTTAACATATTTACATGACATAACTGTTTGTGTTTACGCCTGTCAGGAGTCTGAATTACATAATTAATCACTTAATTTTTTTTCAATGATGTAAGGACCATAATATCTAGCCTTAAGTGGATTAACAGGAATAGGCAGAAAAGCCAGTACCTTCTGTTCAGGTTTGAAAGTTCGTTTAAGAGCATGTTTATCATAGGTTATCTTAATCCATTTTTGCGCTGACTTTAAATTTGACATGGCCAAATCACATGCTTTAGTCAAGCTGGTGCGAAAGTCCGACACATATTGTAAGAGACTACATGAGTCAAGATCACTGTCTAAGAACTTTTCCTTTAGCAGTTTAAGTGGTTCTCTAACTGTATGACCAAAGACTAATTCAAATGGACTGAAACCCAAAAACTCTTGAACAGACTCTCTAACAGCAAACAATAACAAATGTATGCCTTCATCCTAGTCTTTCTCAGTGTCAAAACAATAAGTCCTAAACATGTTCTTTAATGTCTGGTGAAATCTTTCTAATTCGCCTTGGCTTTCTGGGTGGTATGCAGATGATTTGTACTGCTTTATTCCCAATTCATGCATGATTTGTTGAAAAATTTCTGACATGAAATTAGATCCCTGATCAGACTGAACGGACTGGGGTAGGCCCACAAGTGTGAAAAACTTAACTAAGGCCTTAACAATAGTTTTTGCCTTAATATTCCGTAAAGGAATGGCCTCAGGGAATCTGGTTGAAGCACACATGACTGTTAATATGTATTGATTGCCTGACTTTGTTTTTGGTAATGGACCAACACAATCAATAATCACCCTACTAAATGCTTCCTCAAATGCAGGGATTGGTTGTAGGGGGATCTTTGGTATGGTTTGGTTTGATTTTTCCTACCATTTGACATGTGTGGCATGACCTATAAAATTCCGTAACTTCTTTCTTTAAATTTGGCCAATAGAAATGATTTGGAATTTTGTAATATGTTTTGTTAACGCCTAAATGGCATGAAGAGGTGTTTCATGGGCTAGTCTGAGGATATCTGAACGATATGAATTTGGTACTACAATCTGATACTTAACTGCCCACTCATCATCAGGTGACACATCTGGCGGTCGGTATTTGCGCATAAAAACACCATTCTTACAAAAGTAACACACAGTGACACTCTTGAGTTACATCACACTCATCTACTGCCCTGTCAAACAACTTGCAAATATCCTTGTCAGTATGCTGTTCATTAACCAGCCGTGATTTTGAAATTTTATCATTAGAACATTCCAATTTGCTATCAATATATGGCTTATCAGCCTCATCATCTAAACACATGAAAGTGTCGGCCAAACAAACGTCATCGATGACGTCATCTTTAAGAGACGTTTCAGAATCCTCAGCCAATTTACTCATGGCTCTAGTAACTGCACAAACAGGATACAAACTTTGAATTTCGTCTTCAACTGGATCATGGATCTGATCCAAATAAGGCTTGTCTTTTATAATCGTGTTAACCCCGACCGTATCTCCCGCAAGATCATTCCAAGAAGTAATTAAACACCCTCAAATGGTAAACTACCTTAAATACCCACCGTAACAGGCCCAGAAATCAAGTCAGAAGGCAGATGAACGTTATGGAGCGGAACGGGTGTAAAATTTACAGAATCTACCTCTTTAATCAGGACATTAGTGCCTGCAGATGAAGAGTCAGAAAACGGCAAAGGATCTGCAAACAAAAGAGACTGGGACGCGCCCGTGTCTTGTAAAATCTTCACAGGAGTAGCATTAGACAAATCACTTGAAAGTGACACAAAACCATTGTGGATAAATGGTTCAAAACTCTCTACAAAAGGATTTGAAAAACTGTCAACCTTATCTTTGATAGAACTAATAGGAACTGTGGCCCTGGCCATCTTAACGTCATATACACTATGAACGTCACTAACCTGCTTGGGTATAGATCTTGAAGTGAGGAAACCACTGGGTTTTTGAAAGGCTTGATCTTGTTGTTTTCTTTTCAATTTAAAACCATTAACCATTAAATGGCCGCCCTGATTACAGTAGCTGCAAACGAGAGATTTATTTTGAGTGTTAAAAGTGGGTGACTGAGACTTTGTGTTTGACCTTTGTAACTGGGGTTAAAAGTTTTAAGCCCTGAGAAAGAACTGGGTTTGTTACCTGAGCGATTAGACTGGAATGAACTAGGCTTAACCGCATTGACAAATGATAATTTGTGTGTCAGAGCGTATTCGTCAGCAAAACGTGCTGCCTGATTCATCAAGAAATGTTCTAATATCATCATGGATACACGTTTTAAATTCCTCTACCAGCATAAGCTGTCTAATTACAAGCGTCTGGTCCGTCATTCATAATTCAGCCGTCGTCAATTAGAGAATATCCGCGTCCATAATCCAAAGACCTATTCCATATTCCATATAACAGTATTAGCACCAAATTCAAAAAGACAATCATAGTATACATACACATAGGCTTGTTTCCTGCAAGAGAGAAGCGGTCAACAGTTTTCAATGATGCCGGCAAGACATCATGATGTTCCAGAGATATCAAATCCGTATCGCTGATCAGTATTCTTAATCCATAATATTCGTTGTAAAGTCGTCATCTAAAGAATGATGTATCTCAATCACGCTTTGATTGTGACTGTTCATATAAGTACATGGGCTCATACGGCCCCTAGCCCCGGGTTAAGCGGAATTAGACACAAGTTACGAAACGTAACGCCATAGATCTTGCACGCTACGCTCGTATTTTGCTATCAGCATGCGACATGTATCACCAAATTTGAGAAACTTTGAGTGGAGGCGCTTGGTGGTGTAGCCCTGTTTTATAAGTTTCTGCAACAATGTTTTGTGACGTTGATTACAATCGTCACATTTAACACAGGATCTAGCAAAGTCTACTAGGCGTGATATGTATACGCCATATGTAGGTCCCACTGGAATATTACTGTCCAGAAAGGGATAGTTTACGATGTCGAAATTGTAATCATCTCTTTTGTCATACAGTCGACGAGAAAGGCCAGCTTCATTTTTATAGAGATATAGGTCTAAATATGATGTGCCTGTAGGGTTATCTGTAGTTTCCTTCAAATCCAGTGAAGGGGGATATATATCCTTCACTGCGTCATCTATATAGCGATTATTGACAGCGAGAAGATTGTCTATATAGCGTTTGGTGAATGAGAAGGAACGGGCTTTGAATGGATCGGTTTTTGAAAGCGCCTGCATATAGCCATATTCGTAAGAGAACAGATATAGGTCAGCCAATAAGGGTGCACAATTAGTAGCCATTGGAATACCTATATGCTGTTGATATATTGTGTTGCCAAATATCACATCGATATTTTTAATGAGAAATTCAAGCAACTCTATAAACAAAGAAACATCCCATGAATGATATCTCTAAGATGGAGTCTTTGGGTGGTCTTGCCAACATACTGTTGACCTCACTTCTAACAGGAAACTAAATAAATACAGTTTGTAGTAGAACAATTAAGATCAACATCCGAGTTTACAGAATATGAGTTACCAGTTAACGCGGAAATAAATGACGCTGAAGTATTAAAGAGTGGACACGTGAGACATCCACGGTGTCCACATATAGAAATCTTGAAATTATTACATGTAGAATTCGGTGCTGAACAATCATCAAGCGCAATGTTACAAGGTTTGATGTCGTGACCTTGCTTGGCGGTCAGAAATATATCATGTCATGTCATTTGGATTGAAAAAAGGTCTTAGTGCAAAGGCTTTCAAGTTGCCACATCAACAGGTACAATAAAAGCGTACCTGAGATACAACACCTATCACGAATCGTTAGATTCTTGGTATGTGCTTTAGAATAGGTTAACCAGAAGACTATTCTGTGAAGTCATGTCGGCACCTCTTCCCACTTCCCTTATATGTGTTGTAATTTTAACCGAAGCACACCATCTATCAAATAACTGTTCTTTTGAACGAGCAAATTCTAAATGAGTGAGAGTTTTCTTTTTCACAACTACGAAACTTTTGTCGATAGGCTTCAGGAACTAATTCATACCCTTTAAGGATTAAATCCTTCACTGTATCATAATTTGATGCTTGCTCTACCGTCAATTGAGTGTAAATGTCCCTTGCCTTTCCGATCAAAACACTTTGCAGAAGTAAACTCCAATTTTCTTTTGGCCAGTTTAAAGTTTCAGCAATTTTCTCAAAATGCAGAAAATATTGACCAAATTCTTTTTCCTGAAATGGCGAGACGAGACGTATTTGACGAGCCGCATCAAATTTTGATTGTGATTGTACAGGTGTATGTGCAGGAGGACTTGTTTGCGACTGTAATTCCACATGCTTCATTTCTAACTGAAACTGTCTTTCTTTCTCTTTCTCTCTTTTTTCTTTTTTTAACCTCTCTCTAATTCTGTCTTTTTCTATATCTAATTTTTCTCTCTCCAACTTTAATTTCTTCAATTCCAGCTGATGTTGCAATTCTAATTTCCCTATTTCCAAATCATCAGCTGTTTCCTCAGTTAAATCAAAATCACTTTCATCCCAAAGTTGTTTGCTAACAAAATGTTTAATAATGAGTTTCTTAATTTCTTGCTTTCTCCAAGATGTTTAAACTCTAATTTGTAGGAATTTACACGGCGCGAACAAATCCTCTTTGCGTAGTTCGTTAAATTCCTCCTGACTAGGCTCTAAGGCAAACTGTGCTGGGTCAAATGACAAATTTAGACAATGTTGTAAAGGGTGTATCAATTTAGAACTATGTGACAAAGCTGCCAGCTGATCAATATTGTAAACAAACTCTCCCGGACAGGTTCCCAATTTATGTTACGTCAACAAAGCGAAACAGAAAGATTTGTGAAGTCAAGGATTAACAATCAAATTCCTACGAAGTAGGCTACAGATCGCAAATTGTCCGGTAATGAGTCAGTGAGTCCATACGAATCCTTTCATCGGCAAAATATGGAGAACCATTGACATTAGCACCTTTATTTTTGGCATGAACGTGCATTAGGGCATTGTTACCAGCAAGTTCTGAGCTGACCGAATTCTGATGAAAATTTGATTTATAATTATTTTTTTTATTATTTATTGATAGCTCAGCGAGTGCACTGTCATGCCCATTGGGAACCCTTGGCTGTATGTTTCACTGTATATATAACACAGTACAAAACGTGATGGGATAATGAAATAGGAAATGCTAATTTTCCATCATTTGTTAGTGCATTTATCTTCACTGCTATTACCAGGCAACTTGCCATTCTTAATACACACAATTCAGTATATTGTTATAGATATATGTAAACTGTGGCCTTTAACGTGTATCCTATTTCACATCCAAACATTTCATCACAGACCAAATCATGCAGGCTTCAAATTTAGGTCAAATTGCCACTGACGATGAAATATCCTACATCAACCAATTAAGTCAGCCTGAAGCAATAACCCAGCAGAACATAGAAAGATCTGGTATCATCCTTCAGATTAGCCTGTGAGCAACAATGATAAACTTTACTGAGGGTGAAACAAAGCTGTCCTGCAAGCCACCCAAGGAATTTATCAGCTTGTGTTGGGACATTTTGTTGGTATCATGTAAGTTGTTTAGTAGTTTACTCATTCAAATCTCCATACCATATTTTCTGTTATTCAACAGACAAATTTCTTTACTGGTTTTAATTGTTTAATTTTTACTGGGTTTCAACTGCTACAGATAGTAACATAGTACTGATACTGTAGAAATGGGTAGTGTGAATTTAATTATTCCATGTTTAGTACAATTTGTTCACATGAATGGTGGAATGTCTGGACTCTCAAATGAAAGTGTGTTATACATGTATAGCTCAAGCATGTTAGGTTTGAGGAACAAACATAGTTGCAATTAAGATATGACCAAAGAAATTTCATGACAATTATTGAATCTAAGTAGGCCCCTACCTAACAAAATTAGCTTAATAAAAAAGGCCTTCCTGACGTAAATTGTTTTCTTTTGAGAGAGAATAGTATTTTCTGGGTTAAGAATTTCCTGTATAAAGATAGGTTGTTCAAGGAGGCTTTGTTTTGCCGCTGTTGTGTGCATTAAGGGTATGGAAACATGATATATGCACCCAGAGCCCTGATCTACAGCTGTATAAAACTCAACATCTGGCATTGACGGCATGTTTAAAGGGTCTTAATTTATTTTCTTTGGGTAGAATTTAACTAGATAAATGTAACTTTGATTGTACTTCTTGAATATTGACTATATATCACACTGGGATATAATTTAAACAAAAACATTACATGTGTAATTATGTCTAAATTTTTCTTGTCATTTCAAATTTTGATTCCTTGATTAAGGGATACAGAATCACTACTGCCACGGAGTGTGTTGGTGTGTCACAGAATCACTGCCACAGAGTGTGTTGGTGTGTCACAGATTCACATCAGCACAGTAACTGGTAAACTATTCATTCAATCCCATCACTTTTAATCTTCAACAAAATATTCAATACTGTTGAATTTCTGGTGATTTTTGATGAAAATCTCTGGTGATTTTGACTTGGGCTGCATGTGCCCATCTCAATATAGGCAGGATTTCAACTTGGGGGGATTGCCCGGCAAGAGCTCAGTGCCTGTCCTAATGCCTACCTTACTTCGTAGGTCCTGTGACGCATAGTCACACTGCCATGTATTTATTTACAATACTAAAATCATATACAATTTAAGTGAGGTTAATACAACAAATAAATGTGTGAAATATAGTCTTACTGTTCAATGCTATACCGATGTGCACTTTACAGTCCTTGTTGACGCGCACACACCACTCTTCTGTATAATGGTGATCCAACACTGCTCAGTTATACACAGTCTCAGTAAATGTCCAATGTCCGATGGTGTCAACAAATAGCGTAGACCATGCAGCAGCCAACAGTCAATACACAGGAGTAAGTAATCCAGCAGTCCGTATTTACAGGCAAATGTAACACAGCACAAAAGACCAACATAAAAAGTCAGTTTGAATGCCCTCCTGAATGACCGACTGAATGCGCTATTTATACTCTATGAGGCATTCCAGATCATTCTACCCAATCAAGAAGCTTCTAGAATACACAGCGTTACCGCATCATCTGACCTAGATACAATTTACACTAGCTTTCCAGAAAGCTGCAAGTGTCTGACCCACATAATACAAGCTTGCGTCAGCCTTATATTCTAGAAATATCCACAATGTCTAATAATAGACTACAATACCATGACAATATATCTTATCCCCAGAAGTTTTAATTTTCCATTTGGTTTCCGCTTTAAGCGATTGATTTGAAATCTCAGGTATATAGTGCTGGAGGATGTGTAGACATAAAAACAATATTCGGTTTGGCGCCAATCAAACTTGAGTTACTTTCCATATGATACACTGCGAAAAACTTGTGTTGAAGCCATTTTAACATCAGAGTTGTGTTGAAAATAACACAATTTGTGTTAAAATCAACCCGAATTGGTGTTGAAAGCTGTAAAATTTTGTGATGATATGTTGATTTCAACATGAAGTGCATTAAAAACAAAACTGTTGTCGCAGTGTATATTTACGAATATTCGTTCAATGTCAAAGTTGAAGCTCAAATTATTTAACATTTAACGTCGATTCCACCGCATATCGATCTGAAGATTGCATCGACTTCATTTGTTACTGACGCCTTATTTAGATTTAGTACAATACTCAGCAATATTGAAGAGAAATATTGGCGAATTTATATTACGAAACAGTGGTGTTTCTCTGCATGAACCAACATGCAATATCTTGACAGGACTCATCTCAGTAACACAGAAAGGACAAATCTCTTATCATCAATTGATCAGGGTTGTAGCGTCGCTTCCGGTGATGACGTCACATCCGGTGGAAGTCACTTTCGATGCGAGGTCAGGGGTCATTTCCAGTGGAGGTCACTTGCTGTCACGCAAAAAAGTTGCTGTCGACTTGCGGGTGGATGCAAAACTAGGATTCCAGAAAACAAATGTATAAAAATGAACTTAAATGTGATAAAACGGACTGTACATCCCGTCAGGTGTATAGGGATCAACCCTGGTCCCGGGATCGTGCAGGATAGGGAGCGCTCCTTACGTGACTGGGGATGGATACAAAACTAGGATTTTCCCGAAAATAAAATGTAGAAAATCGGACTCATCCCGTCAAGTGGGTCCAAGTCATAACGGGTCCACATAAACCAACCCTGGTCTACAGGGGGCGTGCAGGGTGGGTGAATGTTAAACTAGGAATGCCCGAAAATAAAATCCTAAAAAAACGGAAAAGAAAGGGATATCCGTGAGATAGGCATCACTTCCCAGCCCGAGTTCGGATTACATTTTGTTACAATATCAGGAATATTACAAATTTCTTCTGTGGTTTATACTTATATGATGTTTCAAACATCCATGGAACGGTGAACACTGATTTTACGAGCGTAACACACCAGAAAATAGCAAGATTTTGGTGAAAAGTTACCGTCTTCGAATGTCCATTTTACATGTTTGTATGTTTCAGCCGGTCCGTCGAGATGAGTACTTGTTTCGACCTTGATTATGGACTCCATTTCAAGCGCAGTTTTCCAGATTCCACATGATTTTCTGAACATGACCTAGAAAGATGTTATGACATTGAGTGGGCTTGACGTCATTCATGAAACCTGAGCTGTATGTGAGCAGCGGTTCAAGTCCCTGTTTATGGACAGTTATTTCTGTCATATAAGGTGAACTGATAACCCGTATATTTCTGATTGACATTCAAATCGATGTAATCTACTAACACTCTGTTATAATACATATAACATATATTGATTATATATTGAATCAATCTTGACATTTCATAACCAATCGATTTTCCGTGATTATCTTGTAAATGATATATCCTAAATTCTCAGATATTTACTATTTATGAACAATTCTACATGTAGCCTACAATACATTCACAATTTAATGTCAAAGATAAAGTCTTTTTAGACAAATCACCTTTTGGATGAAAAAACCCGATGAATTCTACATAACCTGCATTTATCACCCTCGCTAAAATCAGGGTATCTGTATCCTAGATACCGCCAGCACACATGCGGATGAATCCTGTTCATGGGAAATGCATCTGTAAATTTCAGTCAATCAGCAAAGCAACATCCTGTGCATACTGACCAATCAGTTCACTTGTTCTACGCGACCATGGCACTGACCAATCAGTTCACTTGTTCTACGCGACCATGGCATGTTATCGTGTAACAACATATTCGCGTACACTGAAAGTGGGCGGAAGCTGGTCTGCTATGCAATATGGTCAAGGGTTTCGCCTTCCCAAACCTTTACGTTGTGAAGATGGTATTTATAGGCAAACGAACAATTGAAAATTAATTGTGGTCTGATTTTCCTCTCAAAACTGTCACCAACAGCTAAAATTTCAGCTATTTGACGGCAAAACTATAGTTGTTGTTCAGCTTACCTACACTCTGGATTTTAAGTTTTATCCGATCCGTTAACATGCAATTTGCTCTAATCTCGATTGTCGGAAATCGACAAAGGGCGTCTTTTCTGTCGCTAGTTTTAATCGGTAATACATGCAGTAAACATATAACAGACTATTTAAAACCAAGGGAATTGCATGAACTCAAATTTTTCTTATTAAAAATCCCCATCATGCTCATGCAGTGTCGTGATTCTCAGCGTATCTAGCATGTGCATAGGTTATACAGCAGCTTTCGATTTAAGGCTTAGCACATGGGAACCGGGTATTGTCTCTGCCAGATACCCTCGACAGTTACAGGTGCACCACCATCGTTGTTAACAGTGACACACGTTGACACTGACAGTAGCACCATGCATGGCTCAGTGGATATAGTCACACATGTATACATGCACAATACTACGGAGCCGTAAAAGGGACATGCTCCGATCCGCACTTATTAACTGCGACCCCGGTTATTAAGTGCGACCCGCACTTATTAACTGCGACCATCAGTTATTAACTGCGACCCGCACTTACTAACTGAGGGTCGCAGTTATAGTAAGTGCGGGTCGCAGTTAATAACTGCGGGCCCCAGTTAAGTGCGGGTCGTAGTTATTAACTGGGAGTATACATCCGATGTCCCTTTTATGGCACGCTCCGATCCGCACTTATTAACTGCGACCCCACTTTATTAACTGCGACCCGCACTTATTAACTGCGACCCTCAGTTAGTAAGTGCGAGTCGCATTTAATAAGTGCGGGCCGTAGTTATTAACTGGGAGTATACCTCCGATGTCCCTTTTACGGTTCAAAACAATACCGTACACATGATCCGATATTACAAAGCATGTTTGGTAAGCCTGCAAAGCCATCGCAAACTATCAATTTCCGACATTTTGGGGGGACCTTCCTTTGTGACGCTCTCATTCATTGGCGGGTTAAAATAAAATTTCGACGCGTGGATAGAACTGGGAATACCTCGTGTGGAAATTATTTACCACACGTCCTCTTTCCAAATTCAATGATTGGATGATAAATACCACGAGTGGTAAATAATTTCCACCAGTGGTATTCCCATTTCCATCATTGGTGGATATTTTCCACACGTGGCAAATAATTTCCACGGTTGTGGTATTTCCAGGTTGAAAAATTGGTCGAAATATCCACATGTGGTAATTACCAGTCAAACCATTGGCTGTATTATTCACGTGTGAAAATAGAATTACCACACGTGGAAAATAGAATTACCACGTGTGGAAAACCAGAAGTTATGACACTGATGACTTTCCATAAAAGCAACCCTATCCGAAAGACGAGCACAGCTGACGTTCAATCGTCAACAAGGGTTATCGCTGTGTTTAGTACGGACGAACGTTTATCAGACAATACTACAATATGACGCGGTACCAGAAGAATATACCTGGATAAGAAGACACGAGGCTCCAGAAGGGCCCACAGATGCAGAGAATGATGCAACGACTGCTGAAACGGGGAGTCTACCCACTGATATGGAGAGAAAAGTGATCAAGTGATCGTCTGCTCCCCCACATCATGCTCCCCAACATCGGAAAAACAGATATTGCGATCTTTGAACAGTATAGCCTCATGCCGCTTGAAATGAAGGGTGATCCCAGGCACCGAGCCATCACTAAACCAAACGTCACTTGGTTGCCCCTTTAAAGGCCCCGAAAATCCATAAGACGAAAACAGTGTTCCAGAACTTTTCCATAGTTCCAGAACTTGTCGCAGTTACAGTATCTTGGACTGCCCAAGGACGCATTGTATGGAAGCCGGATGCGGCCATTCGTCGCTTCGTCAAATCGACTTTTTAAAAGTCGAAGTCGTAGTCAAAGTCGAAGTCGATTCGGCGATTTCACGAAGTGAAAGTCGAAGTCGTAGCCAAAGTCGAAGTCGATTCGGCGATGCGAAGTGACGAAGTCGCGAAGTGGAATTTCACTTCGCGACTTCGTCACTTCGCATCGTCGAATCGCCGAATCGACTTCGGCTTTCGCTACGACTTCGACTTTCACTTCGTGAAATCGCCAAATCGACTTCGACTTTCGCTACGACTTCGACTTTCACTTCGTGAAATCGCCAAATCGACTTCGACTTTCGCTACGACTTCGACTTTCACTTCGTGAAATCGCCAAATCGACTTCGACTTTCGCTACGACTTCGACTTTCGCTACGACTTCGACTTTCACTACGACTTCGACTTTCACTACGACTTCGACTTTTGAAGATACAGTTGGGCGCATGATCGGGAATAACATAAAAATATGTAAAATAAAGCTTGTGGGGTGCATTTGACGAGTAAAATATTGAGTAATTTTGACCTTGTTTTCTGGATATTTTTTCGCTTTGCTGGAAACCATCTGTGCTCTCAGTGTCTCCTCCGTCGATATTTTCTACTTCTCTTCCAATTTCATTCTAATTTTGTCATAAATATACCAACAGGTACTCGGATTTATTGAAATGTTGGCTTTCTGAAAATATAAAGTTTGATGGTTCTACTAAAAATATTTGCGAAAATACTGCATAAAAATCAGTACTGAAAACAACTGAGATCTGGCTGCATACGTCGAAACCCGCTAGATTGGGTATACAAGTATTTGGAGCGAGACTCAACAGTCCCTGGTGCAAACCAGAGCTAATTCAGGATCATTTTTATACCTGAAGAACATCAACAAGGCAGGTGAGAAAAAAAAAAAAAAAAAAATCGGGGAGGGCGGTGATGGGAAACAAGACATTTTTTATGGGACCTAGCCCGACTACGCTTGTGGAATTATCTGCAGGTAAAAGGTGCAATCATATGATATTGTTCAGATAGTATCACTATGCCAAAAATGATCAACCGCAATTTCAATGTTAATCACATTATGGAAATATTTGTTCAGGTGACATACGGTGTAATTGGCCACATCTGTGACACTCCTTGTTTCGCGTTTGAACCGAGTTGTATCTTTTAAATTACTCAGAGGTTCATCTCTCTCGCCAATTGTCATAATCCACCCTTATCGTCCGCGATGAACCCAAAACTTTGACATGATACTTTATGCTCCTTCTCTTCAAATTAGAGCCCTAACCACCCCCTCCAACACTTACACTCTCTGATATCGTTAGCCTCTACAGATACGGTATATAACTTTGATGGTTCCCAAATTACGAGCTCCTTTTCGGGTAGTACTTTTGTAAGTACGCCCGTATATGAGAACAGTTGCAATTGAACCTGCACCGAAATCAACGAAATGTCACCGATTCGCCGTATGGCAGCACAAAAAACAAAACAAAAAACAAATAAAACCAATGAAAGGCCTATAGAATCCCCTAAATATTCAACTTTATACTTTTTGTTTTATTTCCATATATGATACATATAGAAATTATCATAATTAAGATATGGGACATGTAAAATACAGTGACATTAAAACATAAAATACACATTACACACATAAGACCTATACAAAAGTCACGGACACCTCTATTATGACATAAAAACAGGTAGGACAACATACACTCTTACATAAAAACATAAAACACTATGACATGTAAAACAGACACTAGGACATAAATACCTATAAAACAAACGCTATGACATGAAAACCCATAAAACAAACACTATGACATAAAAAACCTATAAAACAAACACTATGTGTATGACAAAATAACAGTCTTGCTCTGTTATGCAAGAAAAACTGTTCACAACCCTTAAATAGGGGCTAACTTTCTTGTGAAGCGGAAATAAGTTTATTTCCGATCATGCTCTCAACTCTGTCTTCAAAAGTCGAAGTCGTAGTGAAAGTCGAAGTCGTAGCGAAAGTCGAAGTCGATTCGGCGATTCGACGATGCGAAGTGACGAAGTCGACTTCGTCACTTCGCATCGTCGAATCGCCGAATCGACTTCGACTTTGACTACGACTTCGACTTTTAGAAAGTCGATGTGACGAAGCGACGAATGGCCGCATCCGGCTTCCATAGCATTGGGATGAACCAAAGCAAACGGATGGCCTATAATGCGTCTAACAGACAGGAGCGAAAATGTCCCACAGAAGAGTTTGACAAGGACAGTTTCTCAAATGTCGGCTTCTGTTTGAACAAGAGCGAACATGGCCGACAATGCGTCAGATGCACGGACAAGAGCATGGATACATGAAATCTAAATACACTGAACGCGGTTCCTCCAGCTTGGGCGTAAGGTGATGACAGGAAATAAAATGTGTACTACGAAATAAGCTTGTCGTTGTTGATCTCTCTTTCATCTGATTTCGTCAGTGCATTAAGACATTAAGGGATAGGTATATGTATGTGTACCCCCTTCTTACTCCCCAGCGTTAGGGCGTAACTGCCTTAAGACGGGTGTTGAAGGCGTTATCGCGTTACAGCGGCGGTTATTTCACGTACTTCTAAGTGTGAAACCTGTATAGTGTTGTCTAAAACACAAAGATGATACGAGTGGTATGTTCTACCTCTTCTTCGACCCCTCACACGACCCTAGTCGCTCGAACTAGTAAATCCAATAGAATTCCCCCCTACCGATTGCGCGTGCACTTCGATGACGTCACCGGTCAAAGGGAAAATCTAGATCCCTGCCCCGGATGGTGACAGGGTTAAGCCACTCATCTCTCACGGCCCACACTGCCCAAACATCAAATGCCCCTTGTCTACTATCCCCAAGTGTGCATGAGCGTGATGACGTACTTTCGGTACCAGGAGCGTATATTTCTTCCCAGACAGACTCACTCATAAAAAATTAGGTCACCTATACCGGTGACAAACAGCCTACACCGAATCATACCTCAATGCCCTTTCTATACTACTCCACAAGAGAGCAAGCGCACATCACAGATCAACGTCACCACCTCTATCGCATTGTAGAGGACAGAAGATTCAATATGACACCAATCACGACACAGTTTGACCACGTATGGCCCTCAACTCGCCAAACATTCTGAACTGAAATGCCCTTTCTATACTATTCCCCAACTGCGCATGCGCAGAATTTACGTCACATTCCAACGTCATCACCCCAATCTTATTCTGTCCAACGAGCGCTTCAATAAAGTGCTAGACACGATCCAAAACTCCCACAACAGGCCTGCCGAATACGATGATAACATCGACTAAACTCACACAACGGGATCGAGACTGTTCCTTTTGTACTCTACAGCGTAAGCCCGCGCCATAGAATCCGCACATCCTAACCTTTCTACACAAAACCCCAACAAAAGACTGCCCTTTCTATACTATACCCGACTGCGCATGCACAGAATGATGTCAAAGATCAAGATGTCTTACCCACTTCAACGCGAGCTTCAATATGACAAAACACACGATTCATTTGGACTCCGTATAACCCGAAGACACCCAACAGCTCCTACAATTGGCTTTCTTTCCGAGTGCACATGCGGACGATGACGTCACCGACTAAATTCACCAGCGATCCCAAGACCCCTACAGTCGTACACTGCACCGATCGATAGAATCCACACATCCTATATTTTGCTACATAACAAAAATTTCTAGTGTTTCATAACTGTTCACTGCGCAAAGGATCCGGATGTGCGCATGTGCGGGGATAGACGAATGCTTGGTCACTCGACATTTTCCCGTTGTTACGTCAACAAAACGAAACAGAAAGATTTGTGAAGTCAAGGATTAACAATCAAATATTTATTTACAATGCTAAAATCATATACAATTTAAGTAAGGTTAATACAACAAATAAATGTGTGAAATATAGTCTTACTGTTCAATGCTATACCGGTGTGCACTTTACAGTCCTTGTTGACGCGCAAAAATCACTCTTCTGTATAATGGTAATCCAACACTGCTCAGTTGTATCCTGTCCCAGCAAATGCCCAATATCCGATAGCCTTCAACAAACAGCGTAGACCATGCAGCAGCCAACAGTCAATACACAGGAGTAAACAATCCAGCAGTCCGTAATTACAGGCAAAGGTAAAATCCAGATAGTAACACAGTATAACAGACCCACATAAAAGCCAGTTTGAATTCCCTGCTAACTGACTGACTGAGCGCTATTTATACCCTATGAGGCATTCCTGATCATTCTTCCCAAACAAGAAGCTTCTAGAATACTCAGCGTTACCGCATCATCTGACCTAGATAAGTGACTGACCCACATAGTAGTACGTAAACAAGCTTACGTCAATCCTATTATTCAAGAAACATCCACAATGTCTAATAATAGATTACAATACCATGACACCGTACTATATAGGATATAGTGACTCGCCCCGCGCTGGTAGGAATCCATACTGGTATCCATGTTGAAACTTCTTTCAAGCTCAGCATCGCGCCGAAATTCCCAGCAGCACATAGCTGTTGCACTTCCGTTGGCACGAAAATCGGCTTGAGATGAATAGCCAGGACAAACACCTCAAATTAGGCGAGATTTTTTGGTTTTGGGAATATTCAATTCAATCATAAATGGAACATTTTGATTTAATTCGAATGGTGATCACCATAAATGTACCCTAAAATGAGAGGTGGCCAAGTTCCCCCACATAATGGTTAAAGTTGGTCATGCGAATATTTGAACCGAGACTCGAAATAAGTGAGTAACGACAATTTATTTTCTTGGTAAGTCTAAGCCGGACCTTATTTATTTCGGAACGAATACAACTCATTGGACAAAGAAGATTGGGAAATTTAATGAACGTCCTTGAATCGCTCAACTTCACCCTGGTTTATTTAACATGTTTAGTTTGTTCTAGTTTATTAACGTGCGTACGGTAACAGTATAGAGTTGAACTAGTTTTCATGAATAGGCAGATAGGAGTTCCACGACCTCGATGATATTTGCATTTTTACCACCTCTTGGTCTGTCAGCGCTTTCATATCAAGGGAATCAGAATATTTTATACACATTATCGGAGGCTTGTATGACAACTCTAACCAGAAAATCGCACTAACAGCATGGATTTCTATGATCGGGTGACAGTCTCTCATACATCGTGAGTTCGGTTGTATGGTAGTGAAGCATCACGGATGCTGTCTGATTAAATTAAGGACGTGGAGATAAAAAGGAACTTTTCCACCGATTCAGCCTGTCGGCAATGTTCGTACCCGAATGTCTCGGACTATGGGACAGGCTAGCCCTACGATTGGTTGATATTCAGATATTAAGTGCTGGTGGTTGAATATCGGTGAGTGAATCCAAAATATTGTCTGTAAATTTCACGCAAATCCTCCACGTAATTAACGCGCGCTGGCAATATGTAAATATAGCCAGCGCGCGCCAGTTGAGTTCCAGCGCGGCCAGTTGAATTCCAGTATTGTCTACAATGCGGAACTGGTAAAATCGGGCACCCCTTGTTTCATTGAAATTGGTACTGGATGACACCATGTTTTCATACCGTCTAAGTGATCACTGAACTATTGTGATGAAACAATGTCCGAGAGTTAATGGTCTGATATCAGTAAAGCGGAGCTCTTTTTAATGAAATCATGCCATTTAACATTGCGGGGGATAGGGAAAATAATTATACTTCCTTCTAACCTACAGCCACTACTGTGAGAGTGAGAAAATGCACATTCAATGAATCTTGAAGAGCTCACTTTGTCGTGAACTTTGAAGTCTAATTATGTTACAAGGGAGAAAATTCTGATTATATTTTGTTAACTTACTGTATTAGAGTTACATCCCCTGAAACATCCATTTTGCCGCCATGCTCGCAGCTTTCAGCTGGGTTGCCATGTCTATGGATGTAAGGCATCTCCGGATGCAGTCATAATTAGTTAGCAGACCTGAGTGGGTGAGTTTAACACTAGTCGGATATGTGATTATATCTGTCAATCGCTCAACCAATCTGTAACCTCCTGTGTCATCTATACGCAGTATCTTACGGATGGCGAAGTGTACGCAAATGTCACTCAACAGAAGTCCTCAGTCTTTCAGCCACCAATAAACATCAAGATGAGTGATCAAGAAGTCAGAACCGCGTCCAAAGTAAGGTGGGTCAACTTTTGGTTTCGTTGGAATAGTTTGTGAAGTTCATAGAATATAACTCTCATTTATATTTACCGGTACAGAATATTGAAAGAACCAATCAAAAGTGGTATTTTATTAGAACTCGTAATTGCAGTACGTACTACTGTGTGCATTATAATATATGCACGAGTTTTCTCATTGCTCAATTAATAAGACTATGGAAGAAGCTTATACAGAGAGGCTGCACCCTAATTTGCATTTTACATCCATTAAGGACAGTGTACAAGAAACAATAAACAAAATGACATGAACATTTTAAACACATTTGTACCATGTAGGTAGACGTATATATGATAGGCAATCTGAGTTATTAGCTAGTAGCGATGTAATTATATAGAGATTGACCATTACTTTGCCGTCAGTATTTGTCTTTTGCGTAACTCAAAACATAATAGATATATATTTACAAATACGAAGAGCCATCAACTGCGACTTGTTGGGAGAATAAAATTCAGATTCGCCGATGGACTGAGACGAGTGAAACCCAGACAACGTATCCCACTAAAGTTGGACTGATGTTAAACTTTGCAATGCCGTTGAATTTGAAGAAATGTTTTCCTGACATTGACAAAGTCATTAGCCGATGCCTTGGCCAACCTAGTGTACCGTCGAAATACATACTGGATTTGTGACAAACCGGGGTTGCGGAACGATAGTTACCATGCCCAGACACACTGAACCAATAGAATAAAACAAGAACTTGGGAAAATGGTTTCTTACATTCTAAAGAGAAGCGCATCGAAATGCAAAATGCACCTGTTTTTCGATATCAGTAACTAAAGCCATTAATTGTATATCACCGCGGTGTCTCAATTTTTGTTTATTCCTTACTGCCCGTGAGCTCCCTGGGTTCACCAAACTTGGTCCTACAAGAGCTCCGATAGCTCCAAACTGTCCGAGCTTCTCACCTGTCTGTTTCCTTCAACCTGGGCGAGTGCACTTAATTCATCGCTTTAAATGAATTCTAGGAAGAATTGGTTATTATCCCAGAGATGTGACCTGTTGTAGCACCAATACAATCCGACCGTATGAGAAAATGGATGGACATCATATTTTTGTGAGAGGTAAAATTAGCTTAGCACCAAATAACGGTGCTGGGGATGTACATGTTGTAGTCTCTAACTCGTTATCATTGATTGGTAATGTGATGAAAGGTCACGAAATTTCGTCCTATTATAGTCAATGAGGGTAACGTAAAATTTAAAAAAATTCCCAAAGGGATTCTTACGGCGGATTCCACGCAAAACTGTACCACTATAACTCCCATTTCTGTCTGTCCTTGACGGATTATGACATTAGAAACACCAATAACTTGGAAAACATCATAAACAAACAAAGTTCCCTGTACCTTATTATCTAAAATGTGTCAATGAATTGCATAAGATGAAAATTAACTGTACAGTTTTTAGTTTAGCGGAACAAAACACAAATGACATTAGTAACATTTGTGTTACTAATGTCATTTGTCCGTCAAAATCTATTTTGTATATGTACAAGAAATTTCTTATAACAGAAGCACTTGCATATGCTCAGTGGAATTAGGCCAAGCATATTGATGTAACTGTACCATTGTCAGTGTATGTCATCGCCCATGCTGTAATATTGAGCCTTTTCAAAAATGTTCTAATGTCATATCCGTCAAGGGAGTTGGACGGACATGACACTAGAAAAGTTTTTCAAATGCTCATAGTATCGATGTATTGGTATTTTATACACTGGCAATGGTACATATATCTCAATAAGTTCAAGCTAGTACCACTGTAAATCTTTAATTGATTAATTTAATTGACATTCGTTTTGTAGTGAATATTGTAAAAAAAATTGGACGGACATATGACATTAGAACAAATGACACTAGAAACATTTACATTTCTGTCTCTCTATTATACTGCAGATAAGAAATGTGCAGTGTAAAACTGTTTATATTCAGATATGCATACATTACACAACATTTGCGGGTTTAGCAAACACAGTACAAGACAGAGTCAGTTTTTTTTTTACATTTTTAGTGTTACAAACATCATTTTTTCGGTGAGACGGACAATTTGACGGACAGTGGTACAGTTTTACGTGGAATCCGCCTTACGCCATTGAGGGCCTTCAATTTCCTTTTGGCATACATTTGACATGTTATAACCTGTGAAGGCCTAATGCCTTCATTGAAAAGCCACAGTATATTGGGTGAAATATCATGGAAGATTGACATCCAAAGTCCAACGGAAGACGAAGACGGTTTGGTCTGATTGCCGTCGCGGGAAAACTTAGTCAGGATACATGTAGCTATGGGATCGGGAAGAGTGACTTGAACAAACAAAATGTCGGAAAGGGTATTTCACGCCCATTGAAAGCCAGGAACATGAAATAATAATTAACATAGGATGTGTACGTCTATTCGTAGCTATATAACGGTGCTCAGGATCTCTTTAAAGACGGATTCTGGATTGGAGAGGGCAGGAGTATAACTGACATTTACTGGAGGTAAAAAAGGTCGTTTTTGCTTAATAACTTTTGAATTATTCATCATAAAGCTCCAAACTCTTACGACTTACCTTATATATTGTTACATGTCGTAACAGTGGTGTACCAATGAAGGTGTGCATAGTCTAATTGTTAATAGGGGACGAAACATGTCGTCCATTCTTATGCGAATTAGATAGACGACAGTTTTTTTTTCTTCAATTCCATCCGATGCGGATATATATGTCCATGGTTGCCTATGGCGGATGTCTTTTCATTCGATAAATTCTTGAATTTATTGGACAAAAACGACCTTTTTACCTCCATTTTAGAGAGGTAGTTCTCTCTAACCTGTTTAGCGCTTACTGGGTGCCGAGAACACTACATGCACATGTGCTCACCAAACTATCTGGGCACATTTTCGTTCATATTTTCAGGACGTTAAGACGCATAGACGTTCTGTGCATTAAATTGCCTTTTTTAGTTACTTGATTAACAGTATCAGTCTCTGTTCATTGACAGACATGAGCACTAAGATTTACTGATAGACATTACCAATATGGCTTGTTCAAAGAAATAACACTAAAGCCGGGAACACGATTTTCTTTGACAAGTTTTCATGTATTCTCTGTATATTCTCTGATTATCTCGTTTCTATTATCGTGTGTACGAGAAGTAAGTTTTATTTGCTGGTAGCACTCGGTCATATTCGTCTATACTCGAAAATAAAATAATATCGCAGTCGGTTTGCTTCTTGATCTTGTTTTTGTTATCCGTAGATTTACAATTCCAAAGGTTGTCCGAGATTGTAGTCCGTCTAACAGTATCGACATGGCTTTGCATGTGCGGCGGAAGCAATTCAACATGGGGGGGGGGGGAGGGGAGCAAATCGTGAGTGGGACCGGAAGGGGGTGTCCCCCTCCCGCGAAAATTGACCCTCCATTTTACGCACTTTGGCGCATTTTCAGAGATTTTAGGGTGACAATTTTCAAAATTTCCCTCTTTCTAACTCTTTCAAAGAGAGAGAAAAAAATCTTCCTCAAATACTGATGTTCAGATGAAATCATCTTCTCCTCAGTTTAAGTCAAAGTCAACTTCTAACACCTCTGCAAGCACCGATGATGCGTAAGTTGGTGCATCAATGCCAAGCTGAATTATTTGGGTGGCAAACGCGACAAGGCTAATTAACGTTTTTATTGAAAACGAGAGGCGGATATCATATGAAAACGATAATTCATGAAGACTGTGCTGGAGTTAACACTGAATCAGATATAACAAACACTGGAAAGAAGTTGTCATTTCGCATGAAACTGCAATTTAGAACGAGTCACGATAAATGGACCCGTTCAAAGATGGGGGTCGGGGGGTACTCCCCCGCAATTTTGAGATTTCAGACGCTTTTCTACTAATTTTCCACCCATTTTAAGGCACTTCAGTCACAATTATTGGGAGAGGAAGGAGGGGGGGGGGGGGACAAAGTCTTCCTTGGCCCCCCCTTCTTTTCATATTGCATATTGGTGGGGGGCGGGTCCCCGCTGGCGAGAGCAGAGGAGAGATCGTCGTTGCAATGCGCTTGCGCATGTTCGTTCTCCGACTTCATTATTTATGGCTGTGATCTGGTAAGTGCTCACGTTATTTTGTTGGCCAGATGTAATTTTGCCATATTTGCTAATACAGACGAACCAATTTACGTTGAACATTGTAAAAGGATCAAAGAAAATTTGGTCGTGTGTCCCCGGCTGACACATTGATAGTAAAAGACAACATCAAATATTGAAAGATATAACATGTAGCAAATGAAATTATGGCATATTGGAAGAATTACAACACTAAGAAACACACTCTGTTGATAACAACCGACAATATGGCATATTGGAAATTGAAAGAAATAACATATTGATATGAATGGCAGTCAACTGAACATCAAGACGTCGCCATATAAAAGCGAGTGTTGTCCAATCAAAATTCAAGTCAGTATTGCTTAATCACGCATCCTTCAATCCTTATATTTTCAAACAAAATGTGACATTCCTTTTGTCAACATAAACATACGGTACCAAGTATCGTTTGTTTTTTTTCGACCAAGTTTGGTTTTTTCCCGTACATTGTTCCAAAGTCTTCCTCTGTGTCAAATGAGTGTCCTTCAGCCACATTTGAATATACGCAATTATTTTTCGCGGTTGTATACACCAGCCAGCGACCTTATTCTATAAATAACACACCCAGAATATATAGATAACACTGACTCATCCTACGATATACGTTTAGTAAACATACAGGGTGATGACCTGTCATAGTCGGTTAAAACCTCTTGTCTGACGAAGTAGTAATGGTCAAAACATGTTGATCATCATTTATTGTATAACTATTGTTTGGCAGGGATGTAGACCAGTTAAATCTGCAGTTCTTCCATATGAGAAGAGAACGAAATGAAGAGAACAAAGAACAAAACAAAACATAACCATACATTCAATAACTATCGACTGTACTGTTTGTGTTTTAATCGTCAAGATTTCGTCACAAATATAGTTTCAGTCAGTTTTCGACCCCGAAGTAGTGTGAAAACGATAGTCCTGATGCCTATGTTCAGGTTCAGGATCAGGTTCAAAATCAGGATGAGAAAGGGAGAAAGCCAGAAGAGTAGTATACAAAGAGTAAAATGAGGCCAATTGACCCCGGAAATTTGCATATTTTGTGGAGGTCACGTGGAGGTAGCCAATCAGAAGCGCGTATTGTGTCACATGGGGTGTGGTGGATGGGTGGGTGGTGGGTTTAAGATGGCGGCCGGTGTGAGTGAGTGCAAGTGTGGTGGATGGGTGGGTGGTGGGTTTAAGATGGCGGCCGGTGTGAGTGAGTGCAAGTGTGGTGGATGGGTGGGTGGTGGGTTTAAGATGGCGGCTGTGAAAGATGTATTCATCCGCGGTCATGTCTGGCGGTGATTCGGTCGCGGGAAAAACCTTCCGCGGAGAAAAAGTAGTCCCTAGATAAAATGGTCCGATGGGGTCGAGTGAGGTATCAAAGTGAAGCTTAGGGGAGGGGGCATCTAATGGGCTGGGTGTGGGGTTGACATATCGGCCTTCTGCGCATGCGCGGTGGCCGAGGTGTATGAAAATAGCCTGCGCGGAGTACTATACAATCGGATAGCGGTTGTCGTGAAAAAAACAACAAGTTTAGTAATGTTTATATAGTTTATTACCCCAATGTTACATCATACCCAGGCTGGGGGGAGCCGCCCTGGGTATGTTTAGTATGTTCACAGCAAAACAAATTGAAATATCAAACACCATGTTTTATTATTTAACACATTGTCACATTAGGTACAAGGGTTTACTGAGCTCAAGTCAGCGAGCAGCATGTAGACATAGAGTGTGTGTACGGCATGATATTCATCAGTGCACGGGTGACGCATTCAACCGATGGGGGTGATCGGTCAGCTTGGTCAGGAAAAACGTGACATTGGTTACCCTCTCTACCACCCATTGAATGTTGGGGCGTTGACGATGCGCCCATCTCAAAGGTTCCACGGTGTCCAGTATCTCCAGCATCGTCTCTAGTGACCCCCGGTTAATGATGGTGACCGGCTGGTCAAACACATGGTTGTTGGCACTGGGATAATAATACTGTAACTGGTCCGTCTTTTTGTGACGTAAGATGTACCCGAAAGCGACATTCAATGTAAAGGCCGTAGTTTGATCATTGAAGATGGCTTCCACGTAGCTGCGTAGACAGGTGCGGATGGTCAGTGGGAAATTGTAGATATCTTGAGGGTGGAAACAGTACCGTGTCATGGACCAATGGCGCCGATCGATGTCACTGATTGGATGGTTGTCCTGTAAGAGATCGCTAGGAACATTTATGGGCTCCACCAGAAAATGTTCGATGTTGTCAGGACTCGAAACCGTAACGCTGGGGTCCGGCTGGATATTCAGGCTCTTCTCAACTGTGGGTATAGGCGGGCTCTCCTTCATCGCATCACCAGTGGCGTTCGTCTCCCCGGGCTTATCTTCACTGGATCTCACCTTCCGTGGCTCCTCTTCAGTAGGAAGTTGTCGTTCATGCTCATGGGCATGAATCAACCGTTGGTGTCGCAGCAACTGACTGCGTCGTTTGAAGAGTTGATCACAATCCTCGCATGGACGCTTGGATGGCCCATGAATTGAACGTTCGTGGCGCAGTAAAGCATCTTCCCGATTAAATGACCGTGCGCAGGTTATACAAGTATACAGTCCATCGTTGTGGGTGGAGGCCTCGTGGCGTCGTAAATTATCTAGACGAGTAAACTGCTTCTGGCAAGTTGTGCAAGTGAACATCTTGGTGGTTGATAGAGTGTCTGATGAAATGGCAAGGCCGCTTCCCTTTTATAGCACGCTAGCTGGCAATCTATTTTTAGCACACTCTACCCCAAGTCTCGATTGGACCAGGAGCGCTCACGCCGGAACCAGCGCCGGCTGGTTGGCCTCATACTAGTCTGTGCCCTATTGACCCTGGCGCTGTGGTATTGACACTATAAATACGAGGGTCAGACAGAGTGTGTGTGTCATTCACCGTTCGACATTTGGACCAAGCATGTCACCCGACCTACGAGCCATTCTGCCCCTTACACCCCGGGTGGGGTTACACGTCTATGAAGATAAAGTCACCCTGGTGGAAGACCGTGGAGATATTTGCTGGGCGCCCGCTGAGACCTTATCGAATACGGTGACGCTACCTCGTGACGGCTGGACCAAATTTAAACGGGTGTTGAGCGGCGAGCTCGACGGAAACCTCATCCACATAGACAATGCCATCTACGTATACCGTGCAACCTTCTTCCTACGCCTGGGCCGCTACCAAGATGCTACGCGAGGCTTCACCCTAGACCCCGATCTGTGGTCAGCCTTGGAGAAAGTGGTGCCTATTGTGGACCAGCTGTTTACACCGGACGAGCGATCATCACACCAGTTGGGGTGGGCTCGTGCTATTGAGGACGCGCTGGCTGAACCCCATGAACAACTACATGAACCCGACGACGACGATGCCATTGATTACCCGGCTAGACTCAGTCAGCCCAGTGATATGACCACCTGATCCTTTTGATCTCACGGGGTTCTCCCTATAAATACGAGAGACAGTGAAATGTGGTACCATTCACGTACTGACCATGACGGAGCATATAGTACTGGCGTATTTCAGCTTGACCCCCGAGGTTTTCCTGCACGTGTATGCGGATAAGGTCGATATCATGGAGGAGGTGGTGGGAGACACGGACCCTACACAACCGTGCCCGGCTCACATTCGTCTGTCCCGGGAGGGCTGGACCAAATTCAAACGGGTGTTGTCTGGTGAACTGGACGGCGACCTCATCCACTTGTGTCACGATGTGTACATCCGACGCGGCCCTTTCTTTGCTCAATTGGCTCGGCTAGATGGAGGTACAGTGCATTTTACCCTTCACCCTGATCTATGGTCTGCATTGGAAGATGCCGTGGTGGATGTGGATGAAGTGCTTATCAAGCGGTCATCAGACGAGTTGGACTGGTCATTTACCATGGCCACTGTGGAAGTCCACGAAGAAAATCAGAAAGAAACTCCGGTCCAAGATATACCCGTTATAAATAAACGATAGAGCCAGGGTGCATCATCATTGTGTCACCATGAAGCGCTGGGAGAAGGTGCTGGATAACTTATACTACAGTCCCGACAGTCCGGCGGCCTATAGTGCATTGTCGGCTCTCTATCGAGCGGCCAAACCCCAGGGGATACAACGTGCCCAAGTCCGAGATTGGTTAAGAAGACAAGACACCTATACCTTACATCGATCTGTCCGTCGCCATTTTCTACGGAACCGGGTCATCGTGGGAGGAATAGATGCCCAGTGGCAAGCGGATTTGGTCGATATGAGCGCCTTTGCCAAACACAACGATGAGAATCGGTATATCTTGACGTGCATCGATATCCTATCCAAGTATGCGTGGGTGGTACCCATCCGGACGAAAACGGGGGCAAATCTCATAGCGGCGTTCAAAGACATCTTCAAGACCGGGCGCAAACCTTTGTATTTGCAAACCGACGAAGGCACGGAATTCCTCAACAGACCGTTCCAAGCCTTTCTCAAGAAACAGAAGGTGTTTTCTTCCATACGTACAACGAGACCAAGGCTTCCGTGGTGGAAAGGTTCAACAGGACATTCAAAGGCCGCATGTATAAATATTTCACCTATAAGAATACAAGGCGGTACATCGATGTTCTCCCGAAACTGGTGAGGGGTTACAATCGAGCCTATCACCGGAGTATAGAGAGAGCCCCCATTACCGTGACCCAACGCAATGAAGCCCAAGTGCGGCGTGTCTTGTACCCCAGGCCATCGCAGCGAACGACGAAGGCGGTGTACAAGGTCGGGGACCCTGTACGGATCAGTAAAGTCAAGGGCAAGTTCGAGAAAAGTTACTTGCCCAACTGGAGCGATGAGCACTTCCTGATTAAACGGCGCCTACCCCGACAGCGGCGAGTCTATGAACTGGAAGATCTCCAAGGGGAAACGTTGCTGGGGACGTTTTACGAGACGGAATTACAGCCTGTTGTAAAAACACAGCAAGACTACTACACGGTGGAGCAGATTTTGAAAACGGAACGTCGACGTGGCAAACTGTTTCATTTCGTGAAATGGCAAGGTTGGCCCAGTTCCTTCAATTCCTGGGTCGCGGCCAACCAGGTGAAACGACTATAAAGCCAGACACCACTGCCGTCCTCCTTCATTCCACGTCCGACCACAGTGCTATGGACCAACAGCAGCTGCCTCTGAAGACAGCGTCTCGCAAAACGCGCAAAGCGCAAGTGGTCTTTGGGGTGCTATTGCTAACCCTGCTGAGTGTGTTGTACGGAGGTGTGTTTTACGACGTAGCCTATGTCAGCACGTTACTTAACCAACTGAGAACACCAGGCACCAGCGAAACCGGTCTACAGAGAGCACCAGTCGTATCGAGCCCAGTCACCACCACCACACCCCGCGTACAAGCCACGTCGAGCTCTACACCTACACCAAGTACGCCCACTACGTCTGAACACCCACCGGATTTCATCCCTCACAGTGAACCGACCACCCACGTTGTACCCACCCCCAGCACCATCCCTGACAGTGAGCAGACAACGACGACCGACGTTGTACCCACCACCACTCCAGTTCACTCGTACGAAATTTACAAGAGCGGGTTACCACGACAACGGATACACCTCGAACCATGGACCCTGGGTGGCAGCATCCCTTCACTTGCGTCATCGCAGGACCGACGGGCTCCGGCAAAACGCACTTCGTCAGGAAGCTCCTTCAACACGCCGACAGCATGATCACTCCACCCATTGCCAGAGTCGTGTGGTGTTACGGAGAATGGCAGGAAGCGTATGCAGCAATGCCCCACATCACGTTCGTGGAAGGCCTACCCAACCTGGCCGATTTGGAACCCGACACCTTGGTGGTTCTGGATGATCTCATGGCGGAGACGGATGCACGGGTCACCCAACTCTTTACCAAAGGCAGCCATCATCGACGGCTCAGCATCATCTACATTGTGCAGAATCTGTTCAGTAAAAACAAAGAACATCGGAATATCAGCTTAAATGCCCACTACCTGGTGGTCTTCAAAAACCCGAGAGATACCACTCAACTGCTGCACCTGGCGAGACAGATGTATCCCGGCCGCACACCGTTTGCGTTGGAAGCCTTCAAAGATGCCACAACCCCTCAGCACGGGTATATGCTCTTCGACCTCAAGCAAGCCACCCCCGACCACCTTCGACTACGGACCGGCATCTTTCCCGGAGAGACCCACCACGTGTACATGCAAAAATAATGTAAACACATCCACAGTGGCGCCCCCAGCTGGGGTCTGTGTGTTTGATGATGGGGAATAATAAAAAGAATGAATACCACAGCAGGGTTGACTTTGTCTGTGAGGTGGATAAAAAGGGCAGAGTTGTGGGTTCTAGCATTAGTTGTACAGGATGTCTGCGCGAGTACGGAAGCACGCTCCCACGCTCCGTGTATTGAAGACGGCCCCACCCGAGTTAGTCCGAACCATTGTACGCGGTGCGGACCCTGACCTTGTACGCTGTCTGTGCGAGATCGGGTACAACCTGTTAAAAGGCAACGTACCACTGACTCCGGCTCAGAAGACCAAGTTGGCCAAGCATAAGACAGGTCTCCGAACCCTAGTCCACAAGCGGGTCCCTCAAACACAAAAGAAAAAGGTGTTACAGAAAGGCGGCTTTCTCGGGGCCATCTTAGCACCGTTGGCCGCTTCCGTGTTGGGTCCAGTATTGGGTGGACTCTTCGGCCGACAATGAACCACACGAAAAAAATGGTCCTCGTCGAACCACGGTTCCTGCAAAACCTCCAATCACCCTACCCTGTCCCACCTACGGTGAAGACCATAAACAGCCTCGATGGAGAGATGCAACAGATCTTACAGAGACCGGGGTTAAGCGACAGTGAGAAAGTACAACGGTACAATGAGACGCTTCAACGGTACATGACGTTCATGGACCAATACAAAACCCTGTCTACCCCAGCAACAGCACCACCACCACCACCACCACCACCACCACCACGTGACAGACCGCTGACCTCAGCACCGTTCCAACAGCCGCCATTACCAGGGGTAGCCCCCACAGCCCCACAGTGGGTGGAAGACGAAGTGCTGAAGAGTGTACCTGCATCGTTCAAGAAACAAGCTGGCCTGGTATTACAACGGATGAAACAGAATCCTAACATGACTTGGAATGATAAAGGCGAACTCCTGGTACAGAATCAGGTGGTCCCCGGCACCCACATGACGGATTTAGTGAATGATCTGATGCGTCAACGCAGATCGCACACCGATCCTCGAGGATGGGAGGTCTTCGCTCAAGGCTTGAAAGACATGCATGTACCACAGGAATTGGTGGGGAACCCCCAGCGCTGGGCCTTTATGCAATCACCGACTCGTGCACCACGACTCTCACCACAACCTTCTTGGGAAGCCGACTGGGAACCGGAGTCACCCCCCAAAACTCCACCACCATCACAACGGGCACCTTCTTTTCAAACCTTTAAAAAACCACCCTCGATCAGGACACCCCACATCTCCAGAGCCGTGACACGTAGCAAGTCAACGCGACGAACACGACGCCGGACACAACCGCCCAAGGCCTGGAACACCTATTAAAACCAACAGCAGCAGCAGGACAGCTCAGTCGCCATGTTTTACCTGACCCTACCCAGTAACAGTTCGCTGGATGTGTTTCCTGACAACACCGTGGCCAAGTACATCACCCAGTTACCGCAACCGTTACATTTACCTGGCAGGTGGGAATGCGGCCTCGTGGATATCCAATACCCTTACTCGTGGTACAACGTGCGAGCCAATGAAGTGTGGTACGAGGTGACCTACGAAGGCAAAAACACCCGACTCACCCTGCCCGAAGGCCAATACGATACCCCCAAAGAGTTCATGGGTGGGCTGTCAAGACTGATGCATTATAAGGCGCTACGGGGGGTGACGAATACTTCAAGACCCATCAAAGCCTATCCCTTCAAGAATCACGTGGACTTCGATTACAACGCACACAACGACAAGGCACAGCTTATCGTCTCCGGCAAGGCGAGTGTCGTACTGAGTGCTATCCTACAGCAAATGCTGGGTTTCGATCTAAAGACGTTCGCTGGTCCCACCGAACACCATGGCGAGATGCCGATGGATATGAAGTCGGGTATGTACGGACTCTACGTCTACTCGGACGTGGTGGACAACCACATCGTGGGCGATATCAACACACCTCTGTTACGGGTGGTCCCCATTAAAAAGACGTATGGAGGTCAAGTCACCCACAGTTTCACCCACATGCTCTACTTGCCCGTACGACAAACTGACATCAACACGATCACGGTGGATATAAGAGATGACACGGGACGACCGGTGGCATTCGAACGAGGAAAAGTGGTGCTGACACTTCATTTTCGACAAGCACGTGCTCCCCACTTTGCATAATGAAAGTACCTTACGAGTGCGATGCACGCAGCTATGCCGATTATTATGCCCAACAGGCCGGGGGTGGCTTTCCGGTCTTTAGCGGTGCACGCATGCAACGAGGACATGGACTGGGGAACATACTCGGCAGCATTGTGAAAACGTTCCTGCCCTTGGTGACGCGTGGGGTGAAAGCAATGGGCAAACAAGCGGTACGCAGTGGACTGCAAGTGGCCGGTGATGTCTTGGGGGTACGGCACCCAAAGAATCCTTGAAACGGCGGGCCAAAGAAGCGGGAGGCGTCTTGGTGGCCAAAGCACAACGCACCGTAGGGAATAAAAGAGCTGCCCCACCGAGACCACGCACCAGTCGACGACCTTTAGCGGTGCACGCATGCAACGAGGACATGGACTGGGGAACATACTCGGCAGCATTGTGAAAACGTTCCTGCCCTTGGTGACGCGTGGGGTGAAAGCAATCGGCAAACAAGCGGTACGCAGTGGACTGCAAGTGGCCGGTGATGTCTTGGGGGGTACGGCACCCAAAGAATCCTTGAAACGGCGGGCCAAAGAAGCGGGAGGCGTCTTGGTGGCCAAAGCACAACGCACCGTGGGAATAAAAGAGCTGCCCCACCGAGACCACGCACCAGTCGACGACCGACCCAGCGACGACGCACATCGAAGAAGACAAAGGATATCTTTTCTTAAAACATGTCCTTAATCCACGCCGAGTCCTGCCCCTCCACCAACAGTGAATTTGATTTGTGGACCGTGCCGCCCACACAGACCAGTGTCGAACAAGGATTATGGGTGGAGCATCTCCCGCTCTCCAGCATCAACGAAACCGGGCCCATCGAGTTCACCATCAGTAATGCGGATACGGCCTATGTGGATTTAGCCCATACCTACTTGTATGTGAAAGCCAAGGTGGTCAATGGAGCTGGCACCAGAATCGCTGACCAAGCAACGGTGGGCCCGACGAATCTCTGGCTGCACTCGATGTTTCAGCAGGTGGATATTTTTCTCAGCGACAAACTCATCAGTGACTCCACCAACACGTACCCCTATCGAGCCTACATCGAGACACTGTTGTCGTATGGCCGAGAGGCTAAAAAATCTCAGCTGACAACCGCTTTATTCTACAAGGACACGCCCGAGCACATGGACACGGCGGACAATGGGGGATATAACAAACGGAAGGCTTTCACTGCGAACAGTGCCTCGGTGGATATGATGGGTCGACTGCATGCAGACATGTTCATGCAAGACCGGTACCTCTTGAACAAGATCCCCATCAAAATCCGACTGATACGGGCGCCTCCGACCTTCGCCTTGATGGCCACTAACGTAGAGGGGCATGCAGCGGACTATAAGATTGTCATCCAAGACGCAGTCCTGTATGTCCGAAAAGTGAAACCGAATCCAGCCGTTCAATTGGGACACATGAAAGCCTTGGAAACAAAACCAGCCCAGTACCCTATCCGACGTGTGCAAACCAAAGTGTTCTCTGTGCCTGCTGGAAATATGGGCGCCAACAAAGAAAACCTGTTCCTGGGGGAACTACCCAAGCGATTGATCCTGGCCTGTGTCTAAAATACCAGTTTCAGCGGAGCCTACCCAGAGAATCCGTTTGACTTTCAACATTTCGGCATCAATTTTGTGGCCCTGCATGTGGATGGACAACAGGTGCCAGCCACGGCCTTAACACCGAACTTTGGGCGGAGGAATTTCATTCGAGCCTATCAGAGCCTGTTTACAGCCACCGGTCAAATAAACCAGGACGAAGGGAATATGATCAGTCGGGAGGACTACGCGAACGGATACACGTTGTTCTGTTTCGATCTGACCCCACCTTAGAGAACGACCATCAGCTGGCCCTGGCCAAGCAAGGCAACTTACGGTTGGAAATCCACTTTGCACGAGCCCTGGCGACCACCGTCAATGTGATCTGCTACGCCGAGTTTGACAACATCATTCAAGTGGACAAGGCGCGCAACGTCCTGTGTGACTTCTCCACCTAAAATGGATACAGACCAGATAACCACCGTGCTGGAGAATGACCCAGAGACACGTAGGGTCTTTCAAGGGGTGTTCGCCCGAGATGTGTTTCCATTAGACCGTATGTATCCTGCTGCTTACGTTCTCAACACGGACCCGATGGATCGACCTGGTGAACACTGGGTGGCCGTGTACTTGACAGAACAGCAGGGCGAATACTTTGACCCGTACGGTCTGCCACCCCTCCATCCCGATTTAACAGACTTCATGGATCAAGGCACAGAGACGTGGTGTTGGAACAGTCAAACGTTGCAAAGCCTGACCAGTGGCGTGTGCGGACAATATTGCTTGTTTTACCTGTACCATCGATGCCGGGGAAGACCCTTATCTACCATCGTACAGATGTTTGACGAGTACCCCCAGGCCGAGGACCGCGATGTACTCGTCTATGACTGGGCCGCCCATCATTTCAATGTACAAGCCCCGTTCTGGGCTTAAGTTAATGACAAGCCCCTTGTTCTGGGCTTAAGTTAATGACAAGCCCCTTGTTCTGGGCTTAAGTTTACAAGCCCCTTGTTCTGGGCTTCAATGTGCAAGCCCCTTGTTCTGGGCTTCAGTTAATTACAAGCCCCTTGTTCTGGGCAGTTTTCACGTGGTTTCTCACGTTGTTGTTGTTCATTGAATAAAAAAAAAAGAGATCTCACCAAAAAACCCTGTCTTGTGTGTTTTATTCCTAATGCATCAATGCCCAATGTGGAGATTCAGTCAAACTGAAATCAGTGGTGTAGGATGGGGCCAAAATGTAACCCATCAAGTTTAGAATGCAAGAGCACTATAGTAAAAAATAGAGAGCCAATGAAATCAGCCTACAGACCAAGTACGTGTTTTTGGTCTAGGTTTGGAGCGGGCATTTCATTGAGGTACGTGTATACGGTGAGTGAAAAGACTCGTCCAACACGTATAGATTATGTTGATGACTATAAGTTCTAGGTAACCCATCAAGGTTAGAATGCAAGAGCACTATAGTAAAAATGGAGAGCCAATGAAATCAGCCTACAGACCAAGTACGTGTTTTTGGTCTAGGTTTGGAGCGGGCATTTCATTGAGGTACGTGTATACGGTGAGTGAAGAGACTCGTCCAACACGTATAGATTATGACTATAAGTTCTATGAGCATAATGCATGAAAGTGGCTTTGAACACCGTATTAGCCAATCAGTGACCTAGAATGGAGCCAAAGGTAACCCATCCATGTCCAGAAAAACATTACCCGGGTGTACAAGAACCCAGATGTAGGCGCGGACGTCAGCGAAAGCACACCGTGAGTGCCCCAATTCGATTGGCTGATTGGTTCTTTTTCTCGACCGCTGATTGGCTCTTTTTTCTCGACCGCTGATTGGTCCAAATGGACCTGCCCATCTTTCCCAGGTTCATTTACAATCCCCTTTTTGTGCTCAAGCTCTGACTATAGCGATGCCGCAACATTGTCTCATTGGACATTGGACCGTTTGACCTGGAGCTGACCCTTTGACCTTTTCACCCGCGTCCGCGCGGGCACTGCCGGGGATGACGCGTGATGACGCGCGCGCGCGCGCGCTGCGGGGCGCTGGGGCGGCCAGGCCAGTGGAAAACACCCCGGCGGTTGAACATTGGAACTCTTGTGGGTTTGGAGGATGAACATACGGACGTCTAAGGGAAAAAATTGGAACTCTTCTATGTTTGGAGGTAGTTTTTAGTGAAAACCCGGAAGTGACGTCACAACCCACGTGACCTGCGTATATACTCCTGTAAAATAGAGCCGATTTTATTTCTTTGGAGGGGCAAGGTCAATAGGACTTGCGCTTTTTATACTACTAAACTGTGAAGTAGATTACATCTTACATAGGCCTTAAGGCCGTGATATGCATATGAAGTATTCTGGGGCATGGTCAGTACTTCCCAATTTTCCCTTCGTCTACTACTCGCCGATTTTTTTTTTTTTTTTTTTTTTTTTTTATTATTATTATTATTTATTTATTATTTTTTATCCAACCCAAAGATAATATATGCCACCCTACGCTACGTAACTGTTGCTAAAACCATGTAAGGGGGTTCCCGGTAAATGTGAACAAATGATGACGTCATGACCGAAATATCAACAACGCAGTTTCCACCGAGGCCGTGTCTTGGCCAAAACCGATAATGTCGGTGTGAATTTCAATGGATGTAGGCGAAATAAACGTAAGCTATACTTCTATCACACACAAACTCATGTTGGCCGCTCTCAAATTTTCGTACAGGCCTTATTGCGAGAACTTGTGCGAGACGTGTGCACGAAAACTACGTGCGAAATCAGGCCTATTTTCTCATCGCATGGGCGGAAACAACTGCCGATATTCTATTCTGTGAAAGCTGGATGTGATGAAAACGCACTGAGTCACACGTGCACTCGCAACAATTCGCAACAGTGTAATGAAATGTGTTCATTTTTAGGCGCTCATTTTCTACGACCTATACAGCCAACGTGGTTTATTAATATGCACACACATATCTTTTTCTTATAGTTCATTGGCTGAACACCCTCTGTTTTACCACACCCACCCCACGTGGGTGTATGGGAGGGAGAAATTGATCTACCGTCACACCCCAGAAACAGAAAACCGCTGGAGTGTCGACACCATGACACCAGGAAGAGCCAGGAAACATGTGTGTGTGTGCCGTTGGCCGAAATCATTAGCTTGATAGTTTAGTGTTTTCATTTCATTCATGTGGTAAACTGAAGACCGAATTTATACCGATGGAAATATCTGTGAATTTCGAAAAAATCCGTGACAAGCCAAGAAACAGAAAACCGCTGGGACGTCGACACCAAACCAGGGAGCATGTGTGTGCCGCTGACCAAAATCATTAGCTTCATAGTTTAGTGCGTTCATTTCATCCATGTGGTATACTGAACACCGGATTTACCGATGGAAATATCTGTGAATTTCGAAAAAATATATATGGAATGAGATTCGTGGTGATACCCATATTTTTTTAGGATACGAATGCATCGTGATGAAGGCTTCATGGTGTGTTATACCCACCTAGGAAAAAAACAGCCCCCAGATATGCATCAAACGCCCGGGAGTATGGAATATAGGTATACATCTGGACTAAACTCTTTTATCAGGTAAGCTAGACTTTAGTACTATACTTGCGTTGAAACCCATGCAGACAACCTATTCAAATTTCAATGCATTGGCAACATAGCGTCGCACGAAATATACGCGCCCCTGTTGACCAGGATTTTTTTATACTCCCACAACAACAGACAATTTGAAGACAATTTTCTAGCGGGTGTTTTCTTGAACATAATTGCTGTAATATACTGTTCTTTTTGTGGACGCTAAATATAGGGGAGAAAATGGCAACATTGTGACCAAACCATAACAGTTGACAGCTGTAAAAATAGATACCGTGGCATAAAATGAGAGAGAGAGAGAACATTTCAATCTGCCAATTTTCGAAGCGGAAACAACTGTCGATATTCTATTCTGTGAAAGCTGGATGTGATGAAAACGCACTGAGTCACACGTGCACTCGCAACAATTCGCAACAGTGTAATGAAATGTGTTCATTTTTTAGGCGCTCATTTTCTACGACCTATACAGCCAACGTGGTTTATTAATATGCACACACATATCTTTTTCTTATAGTTCATTGGCTGAACACCCTCTGTTTTACCACACCCACCCCACGTGGGTGTATGGGAGGGAGAAATTGATCTACCGTCACACCCCAGAAACAGAAAACCGCTGGAGTGTCGACACCATGACACCAGGAAGAGCCAGGAAACATGTGTGTGTGTGCCGTTGGCCGAAATCATTAGCTTGATAGTTTAGTGTTTTCATTTCATTCATGTGGTAAACTGAAGACCGGATTTATACCGATGGAAATATCTGTGAATTTCGAAAAAATCCGTGACAAGCCAAGAAACAGAAAACCGCTGGGATGTCGACACCAAACCAGGGAGCATGTGTGTGCCGCTGACCAAAATCATTAGCTTCATAGTTTAGTGCGTTCATTTCATCCATGTGGTATACTGAACACCGGATTTACCGATGGAAATATCTGTGAATTTCGAAAAAATATATATGGAATGAGATTCGTGGTGATACCCATATTTTTTTAGGATACGAATGCATCGTGATGAAGGCTTCATGGTGTGTTATACCCACCTAGGAAAAAAACAGCCCCCAGATATGCATCAAACGCCCGGGAGTATGGAATATAGGTATACATCTGGACTAAACTCTTTTATCAGGTAAGCTAGACTTTAGTACTATACTTGCGTTGAAACCCATGCAGACAACCTATTCAAATTTCAATGCATTGGCAACATAGCGTCGCACGAAATATACGCGCCCCTGTTGACCAGGATTTTTTTATACTCCCACAACAACAGACAATTTGAAGACAATTTTCTAGCGGGGTGTTTTCTTGAACATAATTGCTGTAATATACTGTTCTTTTTGTGGACGCTAAATGTAGGGGAGAAAATGGCAACATTGTGACCAAACCATAACAGTTGACAGCTGTAAAAATAGATACCGTGGCATAAAATGAGAGAGAGAGAACATTTCAATCTGCCAATTTTCGAGATGAAAATTTTTTCTTGACGAAATAGAAATGAACGCGAATCTATATTCTACAAAACATTTTTTCTTGACGAAATAGAAATGAACGCGAATCTATATTCTACAAAACACTAGAAAATATTAGCGTAGGTGAATTTTTTTAGACTCATTTTAGACTGTTTTGTGCTTTCATCGAAAGTGAAAACACATCTCGAAAAGTGTGTAGCAGTGTCGATATAAATCTTCAACCTAGATGTAAAAATAGATACCGTGGCATAAATTAGAGAGAGCATTTCAGTACACCTCAAAAAAATGAAACCTGGACAGGTATCCTTCATCTCGAGGGGTCGCAAGTTCGATTCTTGCTTTCATTATGTGAGTATGTGTTGGACATGTGATCTTTAAATTTTATTATCACCAGACTAGCTTGAATGTTTTATGAACGCTAAATGTAGGGAGGGGGGAAAATGGCAACATTGTGGCCTAACCATAACAGTTGACAGCTGGAAAAGATGTAAAAATAGATAAAAATTAGATAGAGCAGCTCAATACACCTAAACGGTATAGTTCAACCCCACCCCTCCCCTAAGCTTCACTTGGATACCTCACTCGACCCCATCGGACCATTTTATCTAGGGACTACTTTTTCTCCGCGGAAGGTTTTTCCCGCGACCGAATCACCGCCAGACATGACCGCGGATGAATACATCTTTCACAGCCGCCATCTTAAACCCACCACCCACCCATCCACCACACTTGCACTCACTCACACCGGCCGCCATCTTAAACCCACCACCCACCCATCCACCACACTTGCACTCACTCACACCGGCCGCCATCTTAAACCCACCACCCACCCATCCACCACACTTGCACTCACTCACACCGGCCGCCATCTTAAACCCACCACCCACCCATCCACCACACTTGCACTCACTCACACCGGCCGCCATCTTAAACCCACCACCCACCCATCCACCACACCCCATGTGACACAATACGCGCTTCTGATTGGCTACCTCCACGTGACCTCCACAAAATATGCAAATTTCCGGGGTCAATTGGCCTCATTTTACTCTTTGTATACTACTCAGAAGGTTGATTTGTTATAAAACCGGTTCGGGGATCATGATCACGATGCAGGTAGTGAAAACTTCGACCAATCAAGTATCAAATATTATCAAATATATCAAATATTCTCTGATCTTAATGGATGAGCATCAAGGACGTCTGATGGAGTAAACGCCTCAACATGGGGTAAATCTGGTGAAGGCAAGAATATCCAGAAAAAACTAACCTGTAATGCCCGACGTCGAACGTCTTAAATTTCCACCAAAACGATAAACCTGCATATATTTGTCGAATGAGGTAACCATCGTATGTAATGACCCGACGTCATGGGTCGAGCCATACACGCTAAGTAGAGGACGTTTGCGTTGAAGCCGATGATTTTATGATGTGGGTCAGATCTTTGTTGTGGTAGCGATGAAAAATGAGAGCGGTTTCAAACAATTGAACATGTAAACATCTTTCCCTTCGATCAGGGCAAAGAAGTATGTAGATCCTGGAACAGATTATGCTGACACAGTCTTTGAAGACATTTACACCAATGCCTCGGTAGGAGTCGTTCACTTTGTCAATGCTTCCAGGAATCTAGATTGTTGTAGTATACGAGGAAATACCGGACGGTGTCGGTTAACGCTTCTTCTTTCAGATCGTTGTAGGCGGCGGTTTTGGATGGAAGTGCAGTCTCTTCCAGGCGATCCAGGTAAGTCATGTAGTTGTATGTTAAGCGCACTTTGCTGTCACGCTAAGTTTGCTCTGGGCGCAGTTGTAGGTTTTTCATCCATTGTAGCTGTAATCGAGTGCCAAGTAGTTACGGACGTCTAGAAAGCGCGATGTGGTTGATGTTTCCGGCTTTGATAAGGTTGGGGTACAGAAATTCTTCGCCTCGGTTTATCCTCGGTCTCGTTCTCAGGGTCGTCACCGATGTCGTGCTTCGTGTCACTCACCAACTGTGACGTTATCCTAGCTCGACTTCGGAATCCGGGAGTCAAGTCTCGCCAGGACATCATGTTAGATCGTGGGGGAAAGATGCTCGATACTGGCTCGACTGAGCGTCTCCCAATTGACTAGCATTCGGCAAATTAGGGAGCGCACATAACCGGTGGTGACGAAACATATCGGTTCGGCCTCATATGCGGGGATGGTGGTGTGGATATTCGCACTCAAGGGGATGTGGCGCTGGGTCCATGGTGTTTTGCCTCACACCATTTCCTTGGGATCCAGCATGGCTTCAAAGTCATAACACGTGAGTAGTAGAAAGAGCATTTTGACCACTTGACCTACTTTCGTGACCTAATTGTGGCGGTCATTTAACCTACTTTCGTGAGCCAACTGTGGCGGTCACGTGGTGGTTAATGTCACTCTAGTTCCGGCAAAGGTCACACTTCCATTCACGTGACCGGAAGTGACCCCGGGAATGTATTCCCCCGCTGTATTCCTCCGCGGTGAAGCGGTCGTGTCTGGCCCGTGATGCTGTCACTTCCGGGAAGAATCCTCCGCTGACAAAAAGGGCCATTGGGGGGGGGGGGGGGGGGTGACTGAACATGTGGGAATGACCACTTGATTGATAACTTTATTCAAGTGTTATACACCATTTAAACAGTAGCCGGTGGCTATTCAATCCGACATCTCGAGGAGCAGGATATACGGCGCTGGTGACCCGTGACATGGATGAATACACGATTATCCGTATAGCCACGAAAAAACGTGACCGCCTGAATACATTGACATTCCTTTATAGGACGCAGTATTACCGTGAGGGCTGTACTGTTCTACTTTTCAATTCGGGTGATCTATAAATAGAACTGACGTCATGATCTATAAATAGAACAGGGTTTTTCCACGGAGAGTCCCTGTACCATGTGTCGGCGGAACATGACGTCATCGGAGACCAGCAAATTCTCAACATGTTGTCTTCCGGGATGTGCATGCATTGATACATACACCGATACGTTAGTATTATATAATAACACGGTATACACTCGCTCGCTGAAGGTAAATACATCCGTGTATGTCCGTTTTTGTTCCATAAAAATATAATAAAAATGGCGTCCGCTTGGTAAATTTTCAGATACCCCGGATGAAGTTAAAATCGTAGCGCCATCTATACACTCTGGCCGCAAGGACGACAACTCCGACGGAGCAATAACTCTGTTGGCGGCATTGGCCCGAATTGGTCGCGGGAGGAGTCATAGTGAAGCTCACTTGGGGGAGCGCTCGACTGGACAGGTGTGGTGTGGAAGTAAGGCTATGGCGCGAGGAGTAGCAGCGTAAGTGGGCATTTTGGAGGGGCGTATGGGGCGTATTTGATAGATTGAGGGGCTATATCGCATCCAGATAGGGCGTGTAGGGTCTCATATTGAAGCTCTTGCGATGTAGATCACGACTTGTGGGATGTCTATGTCATCAGTGACGTCTTTGGTACTAGCGAAAGCCGGCGTTTTTCGTTAAGGCGTAACGACGAGCGTTGACGGGCGTTACTGCATTTCGATAAATTAGTGTCAATTCCATGGAATATCTAGAACAATTTCTGAGCTATTTCACCAGGGCGTTGAAGCGTTAAGCTGGGCGTTGGCGGGCGTTACTGTACCTAGAAGCAAAAGCGTATCCCAAAAACGTGCACAGTCGACGTTCAACCGTCAACATGGGTTATACATGCTCTGAGTGCAAACGTTCACCAGACATTACGATATGATGCGACACCAGAAAAATATACATGGGATTGAAGACACCGAGGAGTCTACTGAGGCGGATGCTGAGAATATGCCAGTTGATTCTGAGAGTCCACCGACTGATACCGAAACAGAGACTGCTGCGAGTCTATCTACTGATACGTAGAGCTTGACCTCAGATAGTCAGCTTACAGGGAAGTGAGGAAGAACCTACCTTCTGGGATCGTATAGTGCATGAAGCTATTAATGCTCACTATGTGGCGATCGAAGTCGCCGGACAGGGTAACTTACAATGCGCCTCTGCATCAAGAAAACAGCCATGGCGATCTATGAACGGTATAGCCTGCTACCGTTTGAAATGAAAGGCGACCCCACGCACAGGTCCATCAGGAAGACCAAGCGTCAGTTGGAAGAGGATATGGGACTATCACCCACCGAGGCCCTGCAAAATGATATCAAAATGCGCGAACAGCTGTTCCAGGACATGTTGCCGTTTCAGAATCCTGGCCTGCCCGACGACGATTAGAACAAACGGGTCAGAGCGAACATGGCCGAAAATTGAACTTTCTGAAATGGTGGCTTCTGACTGAACAAGGGCAGCCGAGAATACATCTAACGGATAAGAACGAATAAGACAGATGGAGCGCCAAATGGCAGCTTCTGATTGGACGAGAGCATAAATGAATTTTAAGCATATCCAACGCAACTCCCCCAGCTTCACACCTCTCACGACCCATTCGGGCCAATTTCGCCAACAGAGTTATTGCCCCGTCAGAGTTGTCGTCCTTGCGGCCAGAGTGTACGATTTTAACTTTCATTTCATCTGGGGTATCAGAGAATTTACCAAGCGGACGCCATTTTTTTTTTTTTTATGGAACAAAAACGGACATAGACGGATGCTTTTACCTTTTGTGAGCGAATGTACCATGTTATTATATAATACTAACGTGTCGGTGTATGTATCAATGCATGCACACCCCGCAAGACAACATGTTGAGTATTTGCTGGTCTCCGATGACGTCATGCTTTTCCATGTGGACGGTAATGCCTTCATGGCGGGTGTGCTGTGGACGACGGTGTGCTTCCGTTTGGTGGTATTGTCACACGCCTTCTTGTGGCAGTGTATCGTGCCCAGAGTGATTAAACACCCGATGGCATTGGCGCAACCGGTTCATGTCGGTGAAATAGGAGAAATGCCCGACAGAACCCTCTTGGTACAGATTCAACTTCCTCGTCGTGTCGTATCGCTTTGCCACTCATACTAAGATTTTGAAGGCTAATTGTACCTAAGCATACATGTATTCACCAAAATAATCTCACCCGAAAGAAAAATCGATAAAGCACCAAAGAAATGGGCAATATAATTTTTTTTCGTAACTGGGTAACAAACCCTTATCCTCTTCCAGGCCTGCCCCTGCTACAAACCGCTCTACACTATCTCGGAAACAACCAAAAATGAAGAGGCGACACTCCGTGACATTATCACAGTGGGGCAATGTTCAGCCTATTTGCCTATTTGCATACTCCTCCGAGCAGAGCATGGTTAATCATGAGGGTCTCACGGAAGAGTAGCGATTTCGTCGATTTTTTGTCTTCAAAACCTTTGCCTTCTTAATCATAAAAGTGCCCAGAATTACTTTATTCCACATCATATATTTATTGATTAACTTATAACGTAGTTTATCCGGCGAATATAAGACAAATAAAAAATCAGAAAATCTGACTGAAAAATCGACCAAAAATCGTCTTTTAGGATAACACGTCACGGTGAGGTCAACACATCGGCCGTCTTGGATTCATTTTCAAATTTTTATTTCTAAGCAATGTGCATTCAATTACCAATATACGAGTTGTCAGAGCATTTCTGTCAGAGCATTTTCATCATAGCTCTCTAGATTTGTATCTAATACCGCTTATGCCGGTGCTAGGGACCGTGTGGTCATGTCATACTAGTTGCCACATGAACATGTACAATAAAAGCGTACCTGAGATACAACACATATCAGGAATCGTTAGATTCTTGGTATGTGCTTTAAAATAGGTTAACCAGAAGACTATACTGTGGAACCATGTGGCTCTGCCAGTATGTCGGCACCTCTTCCCACTTCCCTCATATGCGTTGTAATTTTACCTGTATATGGCGAGATTCTGCTGGTGGACGTTTAGTCCCCGAGGCCCGCCCCCTGTACAGACCTTTTGATCTTTGATATATGTTGGCATTGTGGGAAGTTGATGCTGGGTCGACATCGGGCCTTACAGACTAGTCTTTTGTGTTAATGCGGTCACTTTCATCTGACGACGATACAGCTCACCAATCCCTAGTGTACGAGTTGTCACAGCGAGACAGCTCACCAATTACCAGTATACGATTTGTCAGAGCATTTCCATCATAGCTCTCTAAATTTGTATCTAATACCGCTTATGCCGGTGCTAGGGGCCGTGTGGTCATGTCATACTAGTTGCCACATGAACAGGTACAATAAAAGCGTACCTGAGATACAACACATATCACGAATCGTTAGATTCCTGGTATGTGCTTTAAAATAGGTTAACCAGAAGACTATACTGTGAAGTCATGTGGCTCTGTCAGTATGTCGGCACCTCTTCCCACTTCCCTTATATGTGTTGTACGTTAACAATGACCACCAACAGAGAGTGTTCCCTTGACCGGCGGGCGGCTGAGGTCGCGCCTTGGAAACGCTGATGCAGTAGTACCGAACAAATACTTTCTGAACGTTTTGCTCGACATGTCGTTTCCAGAATCTAATTTCCGTATGAAGAAAGAGGTTTTCAGCATTTAATTTCACTAACTTATACAGCTAATAACGATTTCAATTTTAGGCAATACGAAATTACTGAGCATTTTAGGAATCTGGGAACATTAACATACATCACAATTTTAGTTGATGGATCCAGATTGTCTAGGATTAGCGCGGCTAATACTAAGGCTACATCCGAGAATCCACCATATTCTCGGGTGTGAATGTTAGGTGTCGACGAATACTTTCCTTTTTAGTCGCCAGACGTCGTCAATTTTTCCCACCTCTTGCATATCCCTCCAATTTATTACCTGCTGGTGGACTGTTAGTCCCCGAGGCCCGCCCTCTGTACATGTCACTCGACAAATATATGTAGGTTTATTGTTTCGGTGGGAAATTTAAGCCGTAGGAAGTCGGACATTACAGGTTAGTTTTTCTAGGTTCAAAGACCCATTCAAAGCCCGTTCCTTCTCATTCGCCAAACGCTATATAGACGATCTTCTCGCTGTGGATAATCGCTTTACAAATGACGCAGTGAATGATATCTATCCAACTTCACTGGATTTGAAGGGAAACTACAGATAGCCCAACAGGCACATCATATTTAGACTCTATAAATCTCTATAAAAATGAAGCGGGTCTTCTTTCTCGTCGACTTTATGACAAAAGAAATGATTACAATTTCGACATTGTAAATTATCCTTTCTGGACAGTAATATTCCAGTGGCACCTGCATATGGCGTATACATATCTCGCCTAGTAGCATTTGCTAGATGCTATGTTAAATGTGACGATTTTAATTAATGTCACACAACATTGTTGCAGAAACTTATAAAACAGGGCTATACCACCAAGCGCCTCCACTCAAAGTTTCTCAAATTTGGCGATACATATCGCATGCTGATAGCAAAATACGAGCGTAGCGTGCAAGATCTATGGCGTTACGTTTCGTAACTTGTGTCTAATTCCGTTTAACCCGGGGCTAGGGGCCGTATGAACCCATGTACTTCAAGATCCTCATGGTGCTCATATGAACAGGCACAATCAAAGCGTGACTGAGATACATTATTCTCTAGATGACGATTTTATAACGAATATTATGGATTAAGAATACTGATTAGCGATACGGATTTGATATTTTTGGAACATCATGATGCCTTGCCGGCATCATTGAAAACTGTTGACCGCTTCTCTCTTGCTCGAAACTAGCCTATGTTTATGTATACTATGATTGTATTTTGAATTTGGTGCTAAAGCTGTTATATGGAATATGGAATGAGACTTTAGGTTATTGACGCGGATATTCTTTAATGGACGACGGCTGAATTATTAATGACGGACCAGACGCTTGTAATCTTGCATTTACCAGCCTACCACATGTTAAGGCGTTTACTCCATCAGACGTCCATGATGCTCATCCATTAACATCAGGTGAGTTGTTTTAGCTGATCTGTCATCTCAGCTCCCGAGCTAGCGTCTCTAATTCCGCTTTAAGCCGGTGCTAGGAGCCGTGTGGATACTTCATAGTCTCCACATGAACACCTGCAATAAAAGTGCGGCGGAGATACTAAGGCTACATCCTAGAATTCACCGTATTCTCGGGAAGAATCCTCCGCTGACAAAAAGGGCCATTGGGGGGGGGAGGGGGGGGTGACTGAACATGTGGGAATGACCACTTGATTGATAACTTTATTCAAGTGTTATACACCATTTAAACAGTAGCCGGTGGCTATTCAATCCGACATCTCGAGGAGCAGGATATACGGCGCTGGTGACCCGTGACATGGATGAATACACGATTATCCGTATAGCCACGAAAAAACGTGACCGCCTGAATACATTGACATTCCTTTATAGGACGCAGTATTACCGTGAGGGCTGTACTGTTCTACTTTTCAATTCGGGTGATCTATAAATAGAACTGACGTCATGATCTATAAATAGAACAGGGTTTTTCCACGGAGAGTCCCTGTACCATGTGTCGGCGGAACATGACGTCATCGGAGACCAGCAAATTCTCAACATGTTGTCTTCCGGGATGTGCATGCATTGATACATACACCGATACGTTAGTATTATATAATAACACGGTATACACTCGCTCGCTGAAGGTAAATACATCCGTGTATGTCCGTTTTTGTTCCATAAAAATATAATAAAAATGGCGTCCGCTTGGTAAATTTTCAGATACCCCGGATGAAGTTAAAATCGTAGCGCCATCTATACACTCTGGCCGCAAGGACGACAACTCCGACGGAGCAATAACTCTGTTGGCGGCATTGGCCCGAATTGGTCGCGGGAGGAGTCATAGTGAAGCTCACTTGGGGGAGCGCTCGACTGGACAGGTGTGGTGTGGAAGTAAGACTATGGCGCGAGGAGTAGCAGCGTAAGTGGGCATTTTGGAGGGGCGTATGGGGCGTATTTGATAGATTGAGGGGCTATATCGCATCCAGATAGGGCGTGTAGGGTCTCATATTGAAGCTCTTGCGATGTAGATCACGACTTGTGGGATGTCTATGTCATCAGTGACGTCTTTGGTACTAGCGAAAGCCGGCGTTTTTCGTTAAGGCGTAACGACGAGCGTTGACGGGCGTTACTGCATTTCGATAAATTAGTGTCAATTCCATGGAATATCTAGAACAATTTCTGAGCTATTTCACCAGGGCGTTGAAGCGTTAAGCTGGGCGTTGGCGGGCGTTACTGTACCTAGAAGCAAAAGCGTATCCCAAAAACGTGCACAGTCGACGTTCAACCGTCAACATGGGTTATACATGCTCTGAGTGCAAACGTTCACCAGACATTACGATATGATGCGACACCAGAAAAATATACATGGGATTGAAGACACCGAGGAGTCTACTGAGGCGGATGCTGAGAATATGCCAGTTGATTCTGAGAGTCCACCGACTGATACCGAAACAGAGACTGCTGCGAGTCTATCTACTGATACGTAGAGCTTGACCTCAGATAGTCAGCTTACAGGGAAGTGAGGAAGAACCTACCTTCTGGGATCGTATAGTGCATGAAGCTATTAATGCTCACTATGTGGCGATCGAAGTCGCCGGACAGGGTAACTTACAATGCGCCTCTGCATCAAGAAAACAGCCATGGCGATCTATGAACGGTATAGCCTGCTACCGTTTGAAATGAAAGGCGACCCCACGCACAGGTCCATCAGGAAGACCAAGCGTCAGTTGGAAGAGGATATGGGACTATCACCCACCGAGGCCCTGCAAAATGATATCAAAATGCGCGAACAGCTGTTCCAGGACATGTTGCCGTTTCAGAATCCTGGCCTGCCCGACGACGATTAGAACAAACGGGTCAGAGCGAACATGGCCGAAAATTGAATTTTCTGAAATGGTGGCTTCTGACTGAACAAGGGCAGCCGAGAATACATCTAACGGATAAGAACGAATAAGACAGATGGAGCGCCAAATGGCAGCTTCTGATTGGACGAGAGCATAAATGAATTTTAAGCATATCCAACGCAACTCCCCCAGCTTCACACCTCTCACGACCCATTCGGGCCAATTTCGCCAACAGAGTTATTGCCCCGTCAGAGTTGTCGTCCTTGCGGCCAGAGTGTACGATTTTAACTTTCATTTCATCTGGGGTATCAGAGAATTTACCAAGCGGACGCCATTTTTTTTTTTTTTATGGAACAAAAACGGACATAGACGGATGCTTTTACCTTTTGTGAGCGAATGTACCATGTTATTATATAATACTAACGTGTCGGTGTATGTATCAATGCATGCACACCCCGCAAGACAACATGTTGAGTATTTGCTGGTCTCCGATGACGTCATGCTTTTCCATGTGGACGGTAATGCCTTCATGGCGGGTGTGCTGTGGACGACGGTGTGCTTCCGTTTGGTGGTATTGTCACACGCCTTCTTGTGGCAGTGTATCGTGCCCAGAGTGATTAAACACCCGATGGCATTGGCGCAACCGGTTCATGTCGGTGAAATAGGAGAAATGCCCGACAGAACCCTCTTGGTACAGATTCAACTTCCTCGTCGTGTCGTATCGCTTTGCCACTCATACTAAGATTTTGAAGGCTAATTGTACCTAAGCATACATGTATTCACCAAAATAATCTCACCCGAAAGAAAAATCGATAAAGCACCAAAGAAATGGGCAATATAATTTTTTTTCGTAACTGGGTAACAAACCCTTATCCTCTTCCAGGCCTGCCCCTGCTACAAACCGCTCTACACTATCTCGGAAACAACCAAAAATGAAGAGGCGACACTCCGTGACATTATCACAGTGGGGCAATGTTCAGCCTATTTGCCTATTTGCATACTCCTCCGAGCAGAGCATGGTTAATCATGAGGGTCTCACGGAAGAGTAGCGATTTCGTCGATTTTTTGTCTTCAAAACCTTTGCCTTCTTAATCATAAAAGTGCCCAGAATTACTTTATTCCACATCAGATATTTATTGATTAACTTATAACGTAGTTTATCCGGCGAATATAAGACAAATAAAAAATCAGAAAATCTGACTGAAAAATCGACCAAAAATCGTCTTTTAGGATAACACGTCACGGTGAGGTCAACACATCGGCCGTCTTGGATTCATTTTCAAATTTTTATTTCTAAGCAATGTGCATTCAATTACCAATATACGAGTTGTCAGAGCATTTCTGTCAGAGCATTTTCATCATAGCTCTCTAGATTTGTATCTAATACCGCTTATGCCGGTGCTAGGGACCGTGTGGTCATGTCATACTAGTTGCCACATGAACATGTACAATAAAAGCGTACCTGAGATACAACACATATCAGGAATCGTTAGATTCTTGGTATGTGCTTTAAAATAGGTTAACCAGAAGACTATACTGTGGAACCATGTGGCTCTGCCAGTATGTCGGCACCTCTTCCCACTTCCCTCATATGCGTTGTAATTTTACCTGTATATGGCGAGATTCTGCTGGTGGACGTTTAGTCCCCGAGGCCCGCCCCCTGTACAGACCTTTTGATCTTTGATATATGTTGGCATTGTGGGAAGTTGATGCTGGGTCGACATCGGGCCTTACAGACTAGTCTTTTGTGTTAATGCGGTCACTTTCATCTGACGACGATACAGCTCACCAATCCCTAGTGTACGAGTTGTCACAGCGAGACAGCTCACCAATTACCAGTATACGATTTGTCAGAGCATTTCCATCATAGCTCTCTAAATTTGTATCTAATACCGCTTATGCCGGTGCTAGGGGCCGTGTGGTCATGTCATACTAGTTGCCACATGAACAGGTACAATAAAAGCGTACCTGAGATACAACACATATCACGAATCGTTAGATTCCTGGTATGTGCTTTAAAATAGGTTAACCAGAAGACTATACTGTGAAGTCATGTGGCTCTGTCAGTATGTCGGCACCTCTTCCCACTTCCCTTATATGTGTTGTACGTTAACAATGACCACCAACAGAGAGTGTTCCCTTGACCGGCGGGCGGCTGAGGTCGCGCCTTGGAAACGCTGATGCAGTAGTACCGAACAAATACTTTCTGAACGTTTTGCTCGACATGTCGTTTCCAGAATCTAATTTCCGTATGAAGAAAGAGGTTTTCAGCATTTAATTTCACTAACTTATACAGCTAATAACGATTTCAATTTTAGGCAATACGAAATTACTGAGCATTTTAGGAATCTGGGAACATTAACATACATCACAATTTTAGTTGATGGATCCAGATTGTCTAGGATTAGCGCGGCTAATACTAAGGCTACATCCGAGAATCCACCATATTCTCGGGTGTGAATGTTAGGTGTCGACGAATACTTTCCTTTTTAGTCGCCAGACGTCGTCAATTTTTCCCACCTCTTGCATATCCCTCCAATTTATTACCTGCTGGTGGACTGTTAGTCCCCGAGGCCCGCCCTCTGTACATGTCACTCGACAAATATATGTAGGTTTATTGTTTCGGTGGGAAATTTAAGCCGTAGGAAGTCGGACATTACAGGTTAGTTTTTCTAGGTTCAAAGACCCATTCAAAGCCCGTTCCTTCTCATTCGCCAAACGCTATATAGACGATCTTCTCGCTGTGGATAATCGCTTTACAAATGACGCATTGAATGATATCTATCCAACTTCACTGGATTTGAAGGGAAACTACAGATAGCCCAACAGGCACATCATATTTAGACTCTATAAATCTCTATAAAAATGAAGCGGGTCTTCTTTCTCGTCGACTTTATGACAAAAGAAATGATTACAATTTCGACATTGTAAATTATCCTTTCTGGACAGTAATATTCCAGTGGCACCTGCATATGGCGTATACATATCTCGCCTAGTAGCATTTGCTAGATGCTATGTTAAATGTGACGATTTTAATTAATGTCACACAACATTGTTGCAGAAACTTATAAAACAGGGCTATACCACCAAGCGCCTCCACTCAAAGTTTCTCAAATTTGGCGATACATATCGCATGCTGATAGCAAAATACGAGCGTAGCGTGCAAGATCTATGGCGTTACGTTTCGTAACTTGTGTCTAATTCCGTTTAACCCGGGGCTAGGGGCCGTATGAACCCATGTACTTCAAGATCCTCATGGTACTCATATGAACAGTCACAATCAAAGCGTGACTGAGATACATCATTCTTTAGATGACGACTTTACAACGAATATTATGGATTAAGAATACTGATTAGCGATACGGATTTGATATTTTTGGAACATCATGATGCCTTGCCGGCATCATTGAAAACTGTTGACCGCTTCTCTCTTGCTCGAAACTAGCCTATGTTTATGTATACTATGATTGTATTTTGAATTTGGTGCTAAAGCTGTTATATGGAATATGGAATGAGACTTTAGGTTATTGACGCGGATATTCTTTAATGGACGACGGCTGAATTATTAATGACGGACCAGACGCTTGTAATCTTGCATTTACCAGCCTACCACATGTTAAGGCGTTTACTCCATCAGACGTCCATGATGCTCATCCATTAACATCAGGTGAGTTGTTTTAGCTGATCTGTCATCTCAGCTCCCGAGCTAGCGTCTCTAATTCCGCTTTAAGCCGGTGCTAGGAGCCGTGTGGATACTTCATAGTCTCCACATGAACACCTGCAATAAAAGTGCGGCGGAGATACTAAGGCTACATCCTAGAATTCACCGTATTCTCGGGTCTGAAAGTTAGGTATCGACGAATACTTTCCTTTTTAGTCGCCAGACGTCGTCAATTTTTCCCACCTCTTGTATATCCCTCCAATTTATTACCTGCTGGTGGACTGTTAGTCCCCGAGGCCCGCCCTCTGTACATGTCACTCGACAAATATATGTAGGTTTATTGTTTCGGTGGGAAATTTAAGCCGTAGGAAGTCGGACATTACAGGTTAGTTTTTCTAGGTTCAAAGACCCATTCAAAGCCCGTTCCTTCTCATTCACCAAACGCTATATAGACGATCTTCTCGCTGTGGATAATCGCTATACAAATGACGCAGTGAATGATATATATCCACCTTCACTGGATTTGAAGGGAAACTACAGATAGCCCTACAGGCACATCATATTTAGACTCTATAAATCTCTATAAAAATGAAGCGGGTCTTCTCTCTCGTCGACTTTATGACAAAAGAAATGATTACAATTTCGACATTGTAAATTATCCTTTCTGGACAGTAATATTCCAGTGGCACCTGCATATGGCGGATACATATATCGCCTAGTAGCATTTGCTAGATCCTGTGTTAAATGTGACGATTTTAATTAATGTCACACAACATTGTTGCAGAAACTTATAAAACAGGGCTATACCACCAAGCGCCTCCACTCAAAGTTTCTCAAATTTGGCGATACATATCGCATGCTGATAGCAAAATACGAGCGTAGCGTGCAAGATCTATGGCGTTACGTTTCGTAACTTGTGTCTAATTCCGTTTAACCCGGGGCTAGGGGCCGTATGAACCCATGTACTTCAAGATCCTCATGGTGCTCATATGAACAGGCACAATCAAAGCGTGACTGAGATACATTATTCTCTAGATGACGATTTTATAACGAATATTATGGATTAAGAATACTGATTAGCGATACGGATTTGATATTTTTGGAACATCATGATGCCTTGCCGGCATCATTGAAAACTGTTGACCGCTTCTCTCTTGCTCGAAACTAGCCTATGTTTATGTATACTATGATTGTATTTTGAATTTGGTGCTAAAGCTGTTATATGGAATATGGAATGAGACTTTAGGTTATTGACGCGGATATTCTTTAATGGACGACGGCTGAATTATTAATGACGGACCAGACGCTTGTAATCTTGCATTTACCAGCCTACCACATGTTAAGGCGTTTACTCCATCAGACGTCCATGATGCTCATCCATTAACATCAGGTGAGTTGTTTTAGCTGATCTGTCATCTCAGCTCCCGAGCTAGCGTCTCTAATTCCGCTTTAAGCCGGTGCTAGGAGCCGTGTGGATACTTCATAGTCTCCACATGAACACCTGCAATAAAAGTGCGGCGGAGATACTAAGGCTACATCCTAGAATTCACCGTATTCTCGGGTCTGAAAGTTAGGTATCGACGAATACTTTCCTTTTTAGTCGCCAGACGTCGTCAATTTTTCCCACCTCTTGTATATCCCTCCAATTTATTACCTGCTGGTGGACTGTTAGTCCCCGAGGCCCGCCCTCTGTACATGTCACTCGACAAATATATGTAGGTTTATTGTTTCGGTGGGAAATTTAAGCCGTAGGAAGTCGGACATTACAGGTTAGTTTTTCTAGGTTCAAAGACCCATTCAAAGCCCGTTCCTTCTCATTCGCCAAACGCTATATAGACGATCTTCTCGCTGTGGATAATCGCTTTACAAATGACGCAGTGAATGATATCTATCCAACTTCACTGGATTTGAAGGGAAACTACAGATAGCCCAACAGGCACATCATATTTAGACTCTATAAATCTCTATAAAAATGAAGCGGGTCTTCTTTCTCGTCGACTTTATGACAAAAGAAATGATTACAATTTCGACATTGTAAATTATCCTTTCTGGACAGTAATATTCCAGTGGCACCTGCATATGGCGTATACATATCTCGCCTAGTAGCATTTGCTAGATGCTATGTTAAATGTGACGATTTTAATTAATGTCACACAACATTGTTGCAGAAACTTATAAAACAGGGCTATACCACCAAGCGCCTCCACTCAAAGTTTCTCAAATTTGGCGATACATATCGCATGCTGATAGCAAAATACGAGCGTAGCGTGCAAGATCTATGGCGTTACGTTTCGTAACTTGTGTCTAATTCCGTTTAACCCGGGGCTAGGGGCCGTATGAACCCATGTACTTCAAGATCCTCATGGTGCTCATATGAACAGGCACAATCAAAGCGTGACTGAGATACATTATTCTCTAGATGACGATTTTATAACGAATATTATGGATTAAGAATACTGATTAGCGATACGGATTTGATATTTTTGGAACATCATGATGCCTTGCCGGCATCATTGAAAACTGTTGACCGCTTCTCTCTTGCTCGAAACTAGCCTATGTTTATGTATACTATGATTGTATTTTGAATTTGGTGCTAAAGCTGTTATATGGAATATGGAATGAGACTTTAGGTTATTGACGCGGATATTCTTTAATGGACGACGGCTGAATTATTAATGACGGACCAGACGCTTGTAATCTTGCATTTACCAGCCTACCACATGTTAAGGCGTTTACTCCATCAGACGTCCATGATGCTCATCCATTAACATCAGGTGAGTTGTTTTAGCTGATCTGTCATCTCAGCTCCCGAGCTAGCGTCTCTAATTCCGCTTTAAGCCGGTGCTAGGAGCCGTGTGGATACTTCATAGTCTCCACATGAACACCTGCAATAAAAGTGCGGCGGAGATACTAAGGCTACATCCTAGAATTCACCGTATTCTCGGGTCTGAAAGTTAGGTATCGACGAATACTTTCCTTTTTAGTCGCCAGACGTCGTCAATTTTTCCCACCTCTTGCATATCCCTCCAATTTATTACCTGCTGGTGGACTGTTAGTCCCCGAGGCCCGCCCTCTGTACATGTCACTCGACAAATATATGTAGGTTTATTGTTTCGGTGGGAAATTTAAGCCGTAGGAAGTCGGACATTACAGGTTAGTTTTTCTAGGTTCAAAGACCCATTCAAAGCCCGTTCCTTCTCATTCGCCAAACGCTATATAGACGATCTTCTCGCTGTGGATAATCGCTTTACAAATGACGCATTGAATGATATCTATCCAACTTCACTGGATTTGAAGGGAAACTACAGATAGCCCAACAGGCACATCATATTTAGACTCTATAAATCTCTATAAAAATGAAGCGGGTCTTCTTTCTCGTCGACTTTATGACAAAAGAAATGATTACAATTTCGACATTGTAAATTATCCTTTCTGGACAGTAATATTCCAGTGGCACCTGCATATGGCGTATACATATCTCGCCTAGTAGCATTTGCTAGATGCTATGTTAAATGTGACGATTTTAATTAATGTCACACAACATTGTTGCAGAAACTTATAAAACAGGGCTATACCACCAAGCGCCTCCACTCAAAGTTTCTCAAATTTGGCGATACATATCGCATGCTGATAGCAAAATACGAGCGTAGCGTGCAAGATCTATGGCGTTACGTTTCGTAACTTGTGTCTAATTCCGTTTAACCCGGGGCTAGGGGCCGTATGAACCCATGTACTTCAAGATCCTCATGGTGCTCATATGAACAGGCACAATCAAAGCGTGACTGAGATACATTATTCTCTAGATGACGATTTTATAACGAATATTATGGATTAAGAATACTGATTAGCGATACGGATTTGATATTTTTGGAACATCATGATGCCTTGCCGGCATCATTGAAAACTGTTGACCGCTTCTCTCTTGCTCGAAACTAGCCTATGTTTATGTATACTATGATTGTATTTTGAATTTGGTGCTAAAGCTGTTATATGGAATATGGAATGAGACTTTAGGTTATTGACGCGGATATTCTTTAATGGACGACGGCTGAATTATTAATGACGGACCAGACGCTTGTAATCTTGCATTTACCAGCCTACCACATGTTAAGGCGTTTACTCCATCAGACGTCCATGATGCTCATCCATTAACATCAGGTGAGTTGTTTTAGCTGATCTGTCATCTCAGCTCCCGAGCTAGCGTCTCTAATTCCGCTTTAAGCCGGTGCTAGGAGCCGTGTGGATACTTCATAGTCTCCACATGAACACCTGCAATAAAAGTGCGGCGGAGATACTAAGGCTACATCCTAGAATTCACCGTATTCTCGGGTCTGAAAGTTAGGTATCGACGAATACTTTCCTTTTTAGTCGCCAGACGTCGTCAATTTTTCCCACCTCTTGCATATCCCTCCAATTTATTACCTGCTGGTGGACTGTTAGTCCCCGAGGCCCGCCCTCTGTACATGTCACTCGACAAATATATGTAGGTTTATTGTTTCGGTGGGAAATTTAAGCCGTAGGAAGTCGGACATTACAGGTTAGTTTTTCTAGGTTCAAAGACCCATTCAAAGCCCGTTCCTTCTCATTCGCCAAACGCTATATAGACGATCTTCTCGCTGTGGATAATCGCTTTACAAATGACGCATTGAATGATATCTATCCAACTTCACTGGAAGGGAAACTACAGATAGCCCAACAGGCACATCATATTTAGACTCTATAAATCTCTATAAAAATGAAGCGGGTCTTCTTTCTCGTCGACTTTATGACAAAAGAAATGATTACAATTTCGACATTGTAAATTATCCTTTCTGGACAGTAATATTCCAGTGGCACCTGCATATGGCGTATACATATCTCGCCTAGTAGCATTTGCTAGATGCTATGTTAAATGTGACGATTTTAATTAATGTCACACAACATTGTTGCAGAAACTTATAAAACAGGGCTATACCACCAAGCGCCTCCACTCAAAGTTTCTCAAATTTGGCGATACATATCGCATGCTGATAGCAAAATACGAGCGTAGCGTGCAAGATCTATGGCGTTACGTTTCGTAACTTGTGTCTAATTCCGTTTAACCCGGGGCTAGGGGCCGTATGAACCCATGTACTTCAAGATCCTCATGGTGCTCATATGAACAGGCACAATCAAAGCGTGACTGAGATACATTATTCTCTAGATGACGATTTTATAACGAATATTATGGATTAAGAATACTGATTAGCGATACGGATTTGATATTTTTGGAACATCATGATGCCTTGCCGGCATCATTGAAAACTGTTGACCGCTTCTCTCTTGCTCGAAACTAGCCTATGTTTATGTATACTATGATTGTATTTTGAATTTGGTGCTAAAGCTGTTATATGGAATATGGAATGAGACTTTAGGTTATTGACGCGGATATTCTTTAATGGACGACGGCTGAATTATTAATGACGGACCAGACGCTTGTAATCTTGCATTTACCAGCCTACCACATGTTAAGGCGTTTACTCCATCAGACGTCCATGATGCTCATCCATTAACATCAGGTGAGTTGTTTTAGCTGATCTGTCATCTCAGCTCCCGAGCTAGCGTCTCTAATTCCGCTTTAAGCCGGTGCTAGGAGCCGTGTGGATACTTCATAGTCTCCACATGAACACCTGCAATAAAAGTGCGGCGGAGATACTAAGGCTACATCCTAGAATTCACCGTATTCTCGGGTCTGAAAGTTAGGTATCGACGAATACTTTCCTTTTTAGTCGCCAGACGTCGTCAATTTTTCCCACCTCTTGTATATCCCTCCAATTTATTACCTGCTGGTGGACTGTTAGTCCCCGAGGCCCGCCCTCTGTACATGTCACTCGACAAATATATGTAGGTTTATTGTTTCGGTGGGAAATTTAAGCCGTAGGAAGTCGGACATTACAGGTTAGTTTTTCTAGGTTCAAAGACCCATTCAAAGCCCGTTCCTTCTCATTCGCCAAACGCTATATAGACGATCTTCTCGCTGTGGATAATCGCTTTACAAATGACGCAGTGAATGATATCTATCCAACTTCACTGGATTTGAAGGGAAACTACAGATAGCCCAACAGGCACATCATATTTAGACTCTATAAATCTCTATAAAAATGAAGCGGGTCTTCTTTCTCGTCGACTTTATGACAAAAGAAATGATTACAATTTCGACATTGTAAATTATCCTTTCTGGACAGTAATATTCCAGTGGCACCTGCATATGGCGTATACATATCTCGCCTAGTAGCATTTGCTAGATGCTATGTTAAATGTGACGATTTTAATTAATGTCACACAACATTGTTGCAGAAACTTATAAAACAGGGCTATACCACCAAGCGCCTCCACTCAAAGTTTCTCAAATTTGGCGATACATATCGCATGCTGATAGCAAAATACGAGCGTAGCGTGCAAGATCTATGGCGTTACGTTTCGTAACTTGTGTCTAATTCCGCTTAACCCGGGGCTAGGGGCCGTATGAACCCATGTACTTCAAGATCCTCATGGTGCTCATATGAACAGGCACAATCAAAGCGTGACTGAGATACATTATTCTCTAGATGACGATTTTATAACGAATATTATGGATTAAGAATACTGATTAGCGATACGGATTTGATATTTTTGGAACATCATGATGCCTTGCCGGCATCATTGAAAACTGTTGACCGCTTCTCTCTTGCTCGAAACTAGCCTATGTTTATGTATACTATGATTGTATTTTGAATTTGGTGCTAAAGCTGTTATATGGAATATGGAATGAGACTTTAGGTTATTGACGCGGATATTCTTTAATGGACGACGGCTGAATTATTAATGACGGACCAGACGCTTGTAATCTTGCATTTACCAGCCTACCACATGTTAAGGCGTTTACTCCATCAGACGTCCATGATGCTCATCCATTAACATCAGGTGAGTTGTTTTAGCTGATCTGTCATCTCAGCTCCCGAGCTAGCGTCTCTAATTCCGCTTTAAGCCGGTGCTAGGAGCCGTGTGGATACTTCATAGTCTCCACATGAACACCTGCAATAAAAGTGCGGCGGAGATACTAAGGCTACATCCTAGAATTCACCGTATTCTCGGGTCTGAAAGTTAGGTATCGACGAATACTTTCCTGTAGAGTCATATTGTTGCTTTTTAATCGCCAGACATCGTCAATTTTTCGCACCTCTTGCATATCGCTCCAATTTATTACCTGTATATGGTAGGGTACTGCTGGTGGACTGTTAGTCCCGAGGCCCGCCCTCTGTACATGTCACTCGACAAATATATGTAGGATTATTGTTTCGGAGGGAAATTTAAGCCGTAGGACGTCGGACATTACAGGTTAGTTTTTCTAGGTTTAAAGACCCATTCAAAGCCCGTTCTTTCTCATTCACCAAACGCTATATAGATCTTCTCGCTGTGGATAATCGCTATACAAATGACGCAGTGAATGATATATATCCACCTTCACTGGATTTGAAGGGAAACTACAGATTGCCCTACAGGCCATCATATTTAGACTCTATAAAAATGAAGCGGATCTTCTCTCTCGTCGACTTTATGACAAAAGAGATGATTACAATTTCGACATTGTAAACTATCCCTTTCTGGACAGTAATATTCCAGTGGTACCTGCATATGGCGTATACATATCTCGCTTTAAGTAGCATTTGCTAGATGCTGTGTTAAATGTGACGATTTTAATTAATGTCACACAACATTGTTGCAGAAACTTATAAAACAGGGCTATACCGCCAAGCGCCTCCACTCAAAGTTTCTCAAATTTGGCGATACATATCGCATGCTGATAGCAAAATACGAGCGTAGCGTGCAAGATCTATGGCGTTACGTTTCGTAACTTGTGTCTAATTCCGTTTAACCCGGGGCTAGGGGCCGTATGCACCCATGTCCTTCAAGATCCTCATGGTGCTCATATGAACAGGCACAATCAAAGCGTGACTGAGATACATCATTCTCTAGATGACGACTTTACAACGAATATTATGGATTAAGAATACTGATTAGCGATACGGATTTGATATTTTTGGAACATCATGATGCCTTGCCGGCATCATCGAAAACTGTTGACCGCTTCTCTCTTGCGGGAAACTAGCCTATGTTTATGTATACTATGATTGTCTTTTGAATTTGGTGCTAAAGCTGTTATATGGAATATGGAATGAGACTTTGAATTATGGACGCGGATATTCTTTAATGGACGACGGCTGAACATCAGGTGAGTTGTTTTAGCTGATCTGCCATCTCAGCTCCCGAGCTAGCGTCTCTAATTCCGCTTTAAGCCGGTGCTAGGAGCCGTGTGGATACTTCATAGTCTCCACATGAACACCTGCAATAAAAGTGCGGCTGAGATACTACGGCTACATCCGAGAGTCCACCGTATTTTCGGGTCTGAATGTTAGGTGTCGATGAATACTTTCCTGTAGAGTCATGGTTGCTTTTTAAGCCGTAGGACGTCGGACATTACAGGTTAGTTTTTCTAGGTTTCTTGCATTTACCAGGTTACCCTATGTTAAGGCGTTTACTCCATTAGACGCCCATGATGCTCATCCGTTAACATCAGATGAGTTGTTTGAGCTGATGTGTCATCACAGCTCCCGAGCTAGCGTATCTAATTGCACTTTAAGCCGGTGCTAGGTGCCGTGTGGATACTTCATAGTCTCCACATGAACAGCTGCAATAAAAGCGCGGCTGAGAAACTAAGGCTACGTCCGAGAATCCACCGTATTCTCGGGTCTGAATGTTAGGTATCGACGAATACTTTCCTGTAGAGTCGAATGGTTGCTTTTTAGTCGCCAGACGTCAATTTTTCCCACCTCTTGCATATCGTTCCAATTTAACAATCATATAGCATCGATTAGCTAATATCCATTCACGGAATTGGAAGTGTTAAGTATCATAATTCCCTTTTTTGTTTTCTCCTTCAGAATTATGAAAATAACCTGGCCACATTATCACTATTGCGTTCGGCAGTCTGTTCAACTGGCTCCAAGTGTTTCTTGGCAGGTTTGTTTTACCTCCATAATTCAAATTGCAAAATTTGTGAAAGGTATCCTGAGGCACCACACGGGTACACTCAGGGCCTTAAGGCAGCATTCGAACCCTACTTATGTTGGATGATATGCGAAAGAATCAAATTGGACAGTTCTTTATTGAACCATTTTAAATGGTTCTTTGTAGCATGAAGAACCCTTTCCCCCTACATTGTAATTGCATCAGGTGGCAGATTCCGAACACACTGAAGCCGGTCTTAAAATCTAAATCGATATAAATCCAGCAGGAAATACATTATATTAAAATGCGTTAGACCTCGATAATATACTATGACACAATGCCACAGTGCCTAGAAACGTCAACATTCGTAACGAAAAACTCGTATGCGATAAACCGAGAACATTTTATTTCCAGCTAAGCTCACTGTCGAGTGATACCGATTACAATAAGAAAGAATCGTATGATTGGGCGATATTTCAGGGACTATAGCTGGTTGTGTTATCATCCAATACCCAGACTACTCGATTATCTTCAATTCTAATGTCGGATTGAGTTTCGACTCGCTACCTGAGACAGGTGGGATGAATACTCTCTTACCAAACCATCTTTTACAAATAGTATTTCCATTTTACATCGGTGTATTCGATCATCATTTGTCCTACACGAAGAATGCTAGAAGAAATGGGAATATCTCGGGCTTTCTAGTTCCGGGACCAACCCCAAGGAAGCAGTGTGTTCACGTGACTTGAGGCGTAACGTTGCGAGACTGTCGTCCATATTGTAACGTTCAAATGTATGTGTGGGTATACTGGAAACTGAAAAACAAATACACAGCATCAATGATTAAATAATTGCAAAGAAATATTCACGGATGTTGAGTAAGTTATTAGCAACCATAGACAGGTCTCAGCTGAGGAAAACTTAAGGGCTTTTCCTGCCAAAGTTTTCTGTGTTGTTTTACAATCTTGTAGGCCTACCTATGCTGATTGAAATTTTCCCTTTGGCCACCCTGGATTTTGCTTCAAATCCAAGATGGCCACCAAAATCCCGTAAATTTGCTGCAGAAGTTAGCTTTTTGTGTCTAGTGTGGAGTTTGCAGGATCAAGAAAGTTGATTCTTTTTGTGCATTAGAATGCGCTTTAGATTCATCAGCATCTAAAATCCAAAATGACCGCAAATATACAAAAAAAAAGAATTCGCAAAATTCACATACTGGGTCTCTGTCACAGGCCCGCAAAACAAGAGTTTTGGGGGGTGTGGGCGGTGGTATTAGGGCGAAGTGTCGAAATATGGGGTCTCTAGTGTCGAAATACCACCGCCCACACCCCCCAAAACTGTTTTGCGGGCCTGTGGTCTCTGCAGCTTCTATTTGTAGTAGGAAAATCATATTACCCGCAGCCGATATTTGTTGCAGAAATTACATGAAGCTGATTCCGTGAACTAAATTACTTATTCGAATTCTAACAGCATCTGAAATTCAAGATGGTCGCCAAAAAAACGTAAAATCACGTAAATCATATCTCCAAACCTCATTATTTGTCACCGAAATTAGCTTTTTGCATCCAATATGGGGATCACGGCATTTCTGAAGTTGATTCTGTGCACTTGAGTGTGAAATGATGATAACTGTCCGATAGGACGTGGTGAAGAAAATTATCATGGTCAATATGCTTTTCAAGTCTACAACAAAATGAATACATGACGGCAAGGAAGATGTATAGCCCACATAGTGTGGAATTTAGATGGATATAGAGGGACGCCTCGCATGTATCTGTTTGAGTTTCACATTTGCCCTAATCAGTTTTGGAAGTTTGTTAGTTGATTCAATGTCAATTCACGGGTTTAATCGGTACATGTACATACATTACAATTATATTGAGATTGGGGGCATATCTGCTAATTGAGCGGAAGCCAGGAAATACTGACCGCTGTATGTACTTGAAGTGGTCAGGAAACACTGACCATTGAAGATAGCTGATGGATAATACAGTAACTGGTACGAGCGAGAGATTTGTCACATCAGGTCAATTGTATACTTGAATATAAACCTGATTTACGCTGTATGTTATAGAAATGCATATAAATGAATTGTCTTCTGTTAAATGGATTAGTAAGAGTTTGAATCAGATGAGTATTTGTGCGCGGTTATATATTTTGGGGAGATATAGCAAACCTGAACGTCTATTTAATATGATAAAGCTATACATGTATATTATTTGAATCAGTGTTTATCTCAACGAGTTGTCTTGTAGTTCTTTGGATTGACCGAAGACGAACCTACAGAAAGGGTTATGTGGAGAAGATCCCCGTTGGCTTATCTCTTTCGCGCAAGCCCATAAACTGTGGATAAGACGCAAAAAGTCCACTATAGGTCGGATTCCGCCCCTCTCCATTCCCTAACGTTCCACAGACGATGTCCTTGTTTTGGAAAGTTCTGCATAGAATCTTTGTTCCAGAAGCTAAATCCTGCGACAATTAGAAGCTGAGGAGTTCCAGTATATGTGGATTGGCTATCACTTTGGAATTGGCGGTCATTTTTTTAGACGCTAACGAAGCTAAATCGCATTCTAATGCACATATTCAACATTTTCGATCCAGCAAACTCCTAACTAGACACAAAAAGTTTATTTTTGTAGGAAATAGAAACCGCGAAGAAGCTATTTGCGTTATTCCGACGGTCATTTTGGGTACTGGCGTCCATCTTGGATTGTATATAATATAACCCGGTGAAGCTCTAATGAGAGCTCCCTGAATCCTGCACATCCCATATTACACATATAGAAAGTTAATTTCTGCAATAAATATAATCTGCGGAATATTCGGCGGCCATCTTGGATTCTGCATGTTATTTAAGCACCAAAAACCATTGTAGTGTATAGATTAACCCACAACCCTGTAACCCAATAATAGAGACAAAACGTTAATTCCTGCTGTGAATACAAGCTGCAGAGATCCAAATATATATATGAATTTTTCAATCATTTTGGATTTTGGCGGTCATTTTAAATTTTAGATGCTGAAGTGCATTCCACTACATAGAACCAACTTTATTGGTCCTGAAAACTCCATATTAGACACAAAACACAAAAGATAAATGTCTGCGACAATTATGAGCTGCGAAAAACCAATTTACGTGATTTGTGCGGCCAATTTGGATTTGGCGGACATCTTGGATTTGCGGCACAAGCGTGGGTGTAAGATGGTAAATACACACGAAAACCTCTGACAGATAAAGCCCTTAGTTTTGTTTATCAGCTGGAACCTGCCTATGACAGCACAAAAAGTTATTATGGCTTCCTTTTTTTCATATTTTATTGATTTTAGATCCAAAATCTAAATATTGTTGAAAACATGTACATGCTCATTTTATGAACGGATTATTAATATATAACACAAGGCTATTCTACGGAAAAAGAGACTATTAATATCATTTCACTGATGGGAGGCATCAGTTTAACAGAAAGCTGTTATCATACGGCATTCTCAAGACATGAGTTTGTATATCTTCAATTATCAGACATAGTCATACATCGACGTAAAATAAAAGAACATATGAGAAAAGGTCATTCCGTTTAACTGTATTTATAATAGTCGGTTCATACAAATCGTTACACACTTTCAACAATATTTGAGTCCGAGATTTAAAACCAATAGCCAAGAGAAGCCGTTACTCGAACGACCGGATGCTCGATACCCGTCCTCTGACAATATAGTGGGGAACCACAATGACTGATCATTGTTATCCTGCACGATTAACTCGCACTGCTCTTGTTGTTCAAATCCAAGCTTAAAGCGAAATGTCAGGTCTAATATTTTAATGAATTATTCATGATCAGATCTCAGCCATTGAGCTCACTAGATACACCATGTGCGTGTCGCTAACAGGATAACTCTATATATAGTGAGAGTAACCCCTCCCCCATCAAAAACAAAACGAAAAAAAACACAACACGAAATTAATCTTGTGGTTTTGGAATGATTTTGACATACCAGGAGAAAATGTTGGCGACATTTGAAAACTGGATTTTGGATCTCTGTAGTGATATGTTGGGGTTGTGTAAAAACTGGTGAAGGAGCCAATAGGAGCAGAAATTGACTGCGCATGCCTGGACCAGGCTGGATTGAAGCTGGTACCATTGCTGCAGGGTGAAAGATTGCTGAAAGATGGCGACTGTAACAAGAAAACAATCTAGATAAAACATGTTGAAATCTCTCGGGTAAATTTGGTTGAGTTATCTTCGAAATTAATTTCCTTTTAAAAACAGGATTGTGTTTAGACATATACATGAAAACAGTAACAATATAATTTTTGTTTTGATTTTGGATGCAGCAGATTATGGTTTACAGCCAAAGATCATATGCCGATATTATGTTGCTCATTATACAATTTTCATACCTGACCATGGGAGGTATGGGGGAAATAATGCTCCATAAAGCTGGAAAGTCCGGCTTCGACTTTTAAAGGCGATCCTAATGGTGGTGGAATTTGTGTCAGTTGCGGCTGAGACCAGAAATCTGTAAATAAAAATATCGCTACATGTTCAAAATTATTTAACAACATATCTAAACTTCATGACGAAGAAGAAGAAGAAAACTTCATAACAACAATAATCACACTTATGACGCCATTTCCAGATTAAGGGGTACAACTCCTAATTTTGTTGGAATTCATTCGATTCCTGTTTCCGTGTTTAGTTTTGTCTCTCGATTTCCCATTTTTTCTTCAACTTTTCTTCGTACCCCCTAATTAAATAACTACCGATGTCTAAAGGATATGGTGGCATTTATGGCGCAGGCGTGACCGTCCATACTTTCTACGGCCCCCAGCTTGACCATCCCTTTTATTGTCGTTTCAACAAAAATTTTCATGGTCCCACCCATGTAGGTTAACCAAAAATAAGCTCAAAAGAGACTCGAAATAAAACTATATATTTGCTAACAATTTTGCATCACTTAAGCACATCATCTAATTCGTATGTGTTCAGAAAAAGCTCGTTACATCTATATACCGCCATATTGATGTATTTGTTGGAGCCATATAAATAATAATAAACCACCATCTCCAGTACACGTTGCAGTACACAGGATTGGGAAAAAGTTTCCACCTCATTGAGAGCCGCTTAAAACGATTACCCCTCAGTGGAAACGCTTCCAGATCGTCGTGGAAAATGTTTACGGTAGAAAGCGCAGGCAAAGTTCAGCCTGTAACAGGTTCTCACTTTCAACTGCAGTGGCTTTTAGCCGTATGTATTCCAATCCGGTTTAAGAGCTTTCATTGCGACTAAAAGGTTCCTACTGCGATGTGAATACCTTTATCGCGATATAACGCCCCAACACTGCGACGTGAATACCTGTGTCGTGATAGAACGACCCACATTGCGAGCTGGATACCTTTGATATAACTATTACCGCCGCTGCGATTGAGTCATAACGGCCCCCATTGAGCCAAATAATAGTTAACCACCAGCTCATTATACGTTACAGTTAACCGGGATCTACACTTTGAACTGCTTGGGAACAATTTTTCACAGCACTGTGAACCGCTAAAAACGCATATTACGCTGTGAAAACTCATTCAAATCGTCGTAGAAAGCGCAACCAATATACAGCCTTCAATAGGTTCTCACTTTCAATTACAGTTTTCCAACCTGGTGTAAAGGCTTTCATTGTGACGTAAAGGCTCCCACTGTGATGTGTTTACATTTGTCGCGATATAGCGGTTCTAACTGCGATGTGAATACCTTTACTATGATATCACGGTCCGCACTGCGATCTAAATACTTTTATCGTGATAAAGACTTGCACTGCAATTCAACGTCTCCAATTGCTATAAGAGAAATTCGGGTCCTTCGCCACGTAACTGTTTTTTTTACAGCAATATTAGTTTCCACTATATATTGTAAACGTAAATTGAGAAAATCGAGAGCACATAATAAAAGGATTGAAATTGCCAAAAAATCGAAGCTAAATTCCAACCCAAAATCGAAGAAAACTAAAAGGACAAAATTGCCTCCGTATAATTTCAATTTTACAGTGCCGAACCCTAATCTTGCATCTGTATCAATGCAACTTTACAAAGTTCAAACGATTAAATTAGCGGCAATTCCAATCATCCTTGATAAGTTTACCTTGTCCATGGACGGCATATCCAGTATCCGGGAACATACATGTTCCATTAGAATTCGGGATAGTTTGACCAGCGCATGGTGCCGCATGGCCACTGCCTATGTATCCAGTCAAGCCATATCCGGGAACTTGGTTCGAGCTGATTTGTTTTCGCCATCTTGCCCGCCTGTTGCTGAACCAGACTTGAACTCTCGCCTCGGTGAGTTTGGTTCTTTGGGCCAATTCTTCTCGCGTATAAATATCCGGATAGTGCGTTCGTCCGAAGGCTTTCTCCAGTTCAAGTAGCTGTTCGGCCGTAAAAGTAGTCCGGTTTCTTCGGAGTTTGCGCTTCACTTGATATTGTGGCCGCGAGTCGCTTTCTGGAACTCCTGTTTACAAAACAGAATACAAATTAATCAAACGAATAAAGAGAATAATCCATATAGGTTAATGATTAATACCACAAAATATTTTCAAATTCCTTCTTCAATACCGCAGGATGACTAAACTCCGTTTTTCCACGCAATCAGTCCTTTGGTGCTAGACTCGTAATTAATAACTGAAACCAGAAACGATTCGCTTGGATACATTCATCTTACGCTGTCTCTGTTTCATGATCGCATTTATCATGAACATTCAACACGGCTACGTCGAAAGAGAAACAACATAGCAGGCATTGGTATACTAGGTTTCTTGTAAACGAGTATGCATATGTTATATAATGTTTAATTCCGAGCCAGTGCTGGTTGGAACTGAATGACTTCACTGACGTGGTTCGATTGACATTCGATAGGGGAAATAAACACAATACTATTTGTATGGTAATTAACGTGAATACCTCTCGGGGCAGAGGCTGTGACCCAGAATTGTTCGAGAGGCGGAGATCGACAGGACAAAGCACATACAATCATGCGCATGAATAGAAAGAGAAGCTCTTATGATTTGCCTCTGGGATCAGCCATACTAAATTTCCGGGTCTGTGTTACTTTAATACGGTTGGCGATAAAATGAGTTTGCGACGAGCAAATATTTCAAAGCGAAAATTAATTCCTTATATTATTTTTTACCTGAACATACATACAGTTGTAATCGCGATATGAAATAGCATACGTCATAACAGAGAACGGGTAAATGAACAGATTTCAATTTACCATCGTTATTTTTCCGGCTTTTCTTTAATATTCCGTCAATACTGTGTTTACCACAAGGGTCGGTGCCGGTAACCGATTTCCCATCATCTTCATCGTCATGTGATGAGCTCACAGGAGAATTCTGTGAAGAGACGTCGGAAAAGTCGTCAGAAGAATCTAGTTTTCCTGACGTCCTAGCTCTGAGAACTCTGCTGATCGAACTGACACTAGGGACACTATTACTGTCACAAACACCATCCTTCAACAAACGATCTCGGATTTCCCAGCTGAATACTCCAGGATTCTCGTGTTTATAGTCCTCGATCCTTTTCTCCACTTCCGGTGTGGCCACGCGTGGTTTGCTTCCGCCGATCATCCCAGGCCGGACACTTCCGGTTTCTTGGTAACGCTGGAGAATCTTACTGACGCATCCGTGGGACACTCGGAGTTGGCGGCTGATGACACATGGTCTGATCCCTTGGGAGGCGAGCTCCACGATCTTTAGTCGGATGTGGGTCGGGAGCGGTCGGCCATTGATGAAGACACCACCCAGTTGGTTGACCCGACCTTGACCTGTGCAGAGAAGAATGATGCAAATCTCAATGGGCAAGTCCCAATATAGTTCAAGGTAATCCATGGACATTGCTGTCTGACCTCGATGGCAGCTGGCAGTGCACCGACACCTGGCTGGCGGCTTTCGCTGCGATTCATCATTTCGATCGCTTCCCTTTGACTTTAACCCATGATATATTTTTACTCGATGATAACTGGTATATTTTCGACCAAAAGTTGCCAAAATTATCAGAAATGTAAGCTTATTGGTACTTTCTTGGAACAGTAGGAATATTTTATCCATATTATCATATTTACACCAGTAACTTTATCAATAGTTGAAAACTCGCCCCATGTTATTAGGGGAGAGATCACGAGAACAACCCGCGCACCGGTGGCCCAGGTTCTGTGTACCAGTCTCGTCGACACCGGGGCAAGATAGCATTGTCCAAGGCTAATAGGCGAATGTGAAAAGACTCCATTTGTTTTCATTTTAACGATTCTGAAGATTTGAAGAAAATAAATAAGATTTTCAGTGGAACGGACCATCATCCGCCTGGGTGGCTGAAGCTTATAGCTAGCGTATCATAACGAATGGTTAAGTTCCACAGAGTTTTGAAATGTGTCACCACGGATATGTGGAAGATATACAATTTTGGATTGCCGGGTATCACTTTATGGGACTTGAAGGCAACATAACTTGAGAAGTGGATGGTTTAGGCTATTTAGGTGGTGTTCCATTATGGAAATAGCGGATCTACGTGTTAGATCGGTATTTCATATTGTTTAGAGCATAAAGGCGGTTTGAAGGTACTGGCTCTCACATCTTGGAAGGTGTATGGTCTAGGCGTCTTACATTATATCGCCTCTTGGGAAGAGAGAGAAATGTGGTAGATTGGTGTGGCATATCTGGAAGAGAAGGGTCTGGGCGGCTAGATCGACATCGTGTATTGGAAGAGAAGGGTCTAACTGGCTAGATCGACATCGTGTATTGGAAGAGAAGGCTCTAACTGACTAGATCGACATCGTGTATTGCAAGAGAAGGGTCTAACTGGTTAGATCGACATCGTGTATTGGAAGAGAAGGGTCTAACTGGCTAGATCGACATCGTGTATTGGAAGAGAAGGCTCTAACTGGCTAGATCGACATCGTGTATTGGAAGAGAAGGGTCTAACTGGCTAGATCGACATCGTGTATTGCAAGAGAAGGGTCTAACTGGCTAGATCGACATCGTGTATTGGAAGAGAAGGGTCTAACTGGCTAAATCGACATCGTGTATTGGAAGAGTAGGCTCTAACTGGCCAGATCGACATCGTGTATTGGAATAGAAGGCTCTAACTGGCTAGATCGACATCGTATATTGGAAGAGAAGGGTGCAAGTGGCTAGATCGACATCGTGTATTACAAACGAAGGGTGTAAGTGGCTAGATCGACGTCGTGTATTGGAAGAGAAGGGTGTAAGTGGCTAGATCGACATCGTGTATTGGAAGAGAAGGGTGCAAGTGGCTAGATCGACATCGTGTATTGCAAACGAAGGGTGTAAGTAGCTAGATCGACATCGTGTATTGGAAGAGAAGTATGTAAGTGGCTAGATCGACATCGCGTATTGGAAGAGAAGGGTGCGAGTGGCTAGATCGACATCGTGTATTAGAAGGCTAGATCGACATCGTGTATTAGAAGAGAAGGGTGTAAATGGCTAGATCGATATTGTATATTGGAAGAGAATGGTGTAAGTGGCTAGATCGACATCGTGTATTGAAAGAGAAGGGTGTAAGTGGCTAGATCGACATCGTGTATTGCAAGAGAAGGGTGTAAGCGGCTAGATCGACATCGTGTATTGGAAGAGAAGGGTGTAAGTGGCTAGTTCGACATCGTGTATTGCAAGAGAAGGGTGTAAGTGGCTAGATCGACATCGTGTATTGAAAGAGAAGGGTGTAAGTGGCTAGATCGACATCGTGTATTGCAAGAGAAGGGTGTAAGTGGCTAGATCGGCATCGTATATTGCAAGAGAAGGGTGTAAGTGGCTAGATCGACATTGTATATTGGAAGAGAATGGTGTAAGTGGCTAGATCGACATCGTGTATTGAAAGAGAAGGGTGTAAGTGGCTAGATCGACATCGTGTATTGCAAGAGAAGGGTGTAAGTGGCTAGATCGACACCGTGTATTGAAAGAGAAGGGTGTAAGTGGTTAGATCGACATCGTGTATTGCAAGAGAAGGGTGTAAGTGGCTAGATCGACATCGTGTATTGAAAGAGAAGGATGTAAGTGGCTAGATCGACATCGAGTATTGGAAGAGAAGGCTCTAAGTGGCTAGATCGACATCGTGTATTGCAAGAGAAGGGTGTAAGTGGCTAGATCGACATCGTGTATTGCAAGAGAAGGGTGTAAGTGGCTAGATCGGCATCGTATATTGCAAGAGAAGGGTGTAAGTGGCTAGATCGACATCGTGTATTGAAAGAGAAGGATGTAAGCGGCTAGATCGACATCGTGTATTGCAAGAGAAGGGTGTAAGTGGCTAGATCGACATCGTGTATTGAAAGAGAAAGGTGTAAGTGGCTAGATCGACATCGTGTATTGCAAGAGAAGGGTGTAAGTGGCTAGATCGACATCGTGTATTGAAAGAGAAGGATGTAAGTGGCTAGATCGACATCGTGTATTGGAAGAGAAGGATGTAAGTGGCTAGATCGACATCGTGTATTGCTAGAGAAGGGTGTAACTGGCTAGATCGACATCGTATATTGGGAGAGAAGGGTGTAAGTGGCTAGATCGACATTGTATATTGGACGACAATGATGTAAGTGGCTAGATCGACATTGTATATTGGAAGAGAAGGGTGTAAGTGGCTAGATCGACATCGTGTATTGAAAGAGAAAGGTGTAAGTGGCTAGATCGACATCGTGTATTGAAAGAGAAGGATGTAAGTGGCTAGATCGACATCGTATATTGGACGACAATGATGTAAGTGGCTAGATCGACATCGTATATTGGAAGAGAAGGGTGTAAGTGGCTAGATCGACATCGTGTATTGAAAGAGAAAGGTGTAAGTGGCTAGATCGACATTGTATATTGGACGACAATGATGTAAGTGGCTAGATCGATATCGTATATTGGAAGAGAAGGGTGTAAGTGGCTAGATCGACATCGTGTATTGAAAGAGAAAGGTGTAAGTGGCTAGATCGACATCGTGTATTGAAAGAGAAGGATGTAAGTGGCTAGATCGACATTGTATATTGGACGACAATGATGTAAGTGGCTAGATCGACATCGTATATTGGAAGAGAAAGGTGTAAGTGGCTAGATCGACATCGTGTATTGAAAGAGAAGGGTGTAAGTGGCTAGATCGACATCGTGTATTGAAAGAGAAAGGTGTAAGTGGCTAGATCGACATCGTGTATTGCAAGAGAAGGGTGTAAGTTGCTAGATCGACATCGTGTATTGAAAGAGAAGGATGTAAGTGGCTAGATCGACATCGTGTATTGCAAGAGAAGGGTGTAAGTGGCTAGATCGACATCGTGTATTGCAAGAGAAGGGTGTAAATGGCTAGATCGACATCGTATATTGGGAGAGAAAGGTGTAAGTGGCTAGATCGACATTGTATATTGGACGAAAATGATGTAAGTGGCTAGATCGACATTGTATATTGGACGACAATGATGTAAGTGGCTAGATCGACATCGTATATTGGAAGAGAAGGCAATCATGGGACTGAGCAGTAATTGTAACTAATTGTCCAAGTTCTATAAAGTGGAGGAAATATGGCCTATTTTAGGTCATTTTACCGGATTTTCGAGAAAGGATGAAATATATTCCGTGGGAAGAAAATTGCTTCCAGATTAAAATTGCATATCAAGTATTGGGGAGCCGAAGATTGCAAGATGGCTTCAATTGTATTACTATGGGGAAAGGGAGGGCAAATGGGGGTCAAAAGGGTATCAAAAAAGAGTAAAACGTGGATGTCTTCTTGAGAAGAGGAGAGCCAAAGAGGCTTCAGCTGTATCACATGTGGGGAAGAGGGGGTTTAGACGGTTGAAAGTTTCTATACCTTGGAAAGAGGAGGGTGGAGACGGTTTCAAGTGTAAACTTCTTAGGAAGTGGAAGGCGAAGGCGGTTTAAAGTATATCACATCGTGTTTAAGCGAATATAATCTCATCTTGGAAAGGGAACAGGGATCTATGGAGGAAATGAGGCTATTACATATTGTGTCTCATCTTGGACGCTGAAGTTCATGCCACGAGAAAGATGGAATTGGGATAGACTGGTTATTTCGGAAAGGAAAGGTTGCCTGCACTGTTATAAATGACACTGTAAAGTCACAGTTAAATGTATTGACAGAAAAGGTGCCAGTACGTTCAACTGTAAAATTATGTTAAACCGTATTTTACAATTACCGCCTTTTACATACTTTAAACTGAAAAATGTTGCACCTTATTTTACAATTTCTGTCTGTTAACAGGCAATCAACTGTAAATTAGATGGCGCTGTAAGTTACCGTTTTTTAACATCCTTTAATGTTTATATACGTGGCACCTTTGTCTACAATTATCAGTTCTGTGGAAAAGTACCGGTAGGTCAGTGGAAGACCGAAATGGCCATTGCTCGTTCGTGTGTTTCAGCTCCTCTGTTTAATGTGATCACCATAAGTTTCGTAAACAATTATGATGAAATCTGTGACAGGAATCCCCACGTCAGATAAAACTAAAATTAAAGTTAGTTGCCGCGTCCCGCCCAGTGGGTTTTCTTTGAATGTTGTACAACGCAGGTGTCGTATGTTTCCAGCAACTGAGCGTTTCGTGTGCAAAGATATCAACCTCCTTTCAGAAAAAAACAGATGTCGACTGAAACATCACAGTTCAATTTACAGATTAATGTGTTTGCGATTAAATATACTGTAAACTCCAACATACATTTACTGTGAAATAACGGTAATTTATAACAGTGTGAGCATAAATTGACATTCTTCCGACAGATCTTTCTGTGTTTTCTTCATTATTCTTCACGTGTTCGCGTTACATAAGCTTGCACACAATAATTTAATTGATGGCTTACAGTTCAACTACTATATAAGCAATGAAGGTCCAAACTATACCATGAAAAAACCCCAATGATTTGAGCGAAAGCTACAAAAATCGAGAAAACGAAATCTGAAAATGGTCATGAAAGGCCAACGTTTACAATCACGTTTTAATTGTTTTCGCAAGAATTCGCAAAAATAATTGTTTTATTTTCTTGGGGACATGTGGGAAATTGCCTTATCATTTATTTGACTTATATTTCCAAGGGTTATCTCAACATTATAAAGATGGTCAACGTGCGTATGTTAGACCAAATGGTTTTACGTTGTTTCTGATCAAAATAGCTGGAATAAACCTTATGATGTTGGATAAAACTATTCAAGGGAGAGACTGTATTGAAGCCTAGCGCCACTACTTATTTCGGTGAAATAGCGAGTCACTAATCAGAAAGTGAAAATAATAATATACAGATAGATTAAAAAGACTAATGAGAGCAATAAGTTTAAGAAAGCAGAGATTTGGTAATACTGCCAGGAAACTTTACATGTTCACTTACTTTTTTAACATGTCAGGCGAAACCAAATTAACACCGCAAGAAAATGTTACATTAATAGGAATTACATGAAGACCGATGTACCTTTGATAAACGCATCTGTGTCGATCCTGGTAAATTCCATGCTTCTGGTAACGTTGACTGACGTAGCGGTGCGCGAAATTGGACAAATTCGGCGTTCTAATTCTCAATTACCGGAACGCTATATAAACCGTCACCTATAACTTAATTATCAACACTACTCTGTCCCACATGCAATCACAGAAATTCAGCAAATGTGGTCGGTACTTATAGAGTCGTTCTGTGCATATAAAATAAAACAGGGCCCCAGACGCAAATGTATGAGTTTGCGAATGTTAACGCTATAAGTAAAAGATCTCTCGTCCCCGAGGTCGACACCTCTGATCTGACGATGTGACCAGGAATACCTGTGTTTAAATAATTTCTTAAACGACTGTAGTTAAAATGCAAATATACACTTGGCGATCATAAATAATGGATGAAACAAAGGAAGGGGTGTTCTCTCAGGTCCGCGCAGATATCTCAATATACACGTACACCGAGGCATTGATCCCAGAACAGATGGGATATAGGGGAATTGGATATCTTTGCATATTGCATTTCCACCCCCTATATCCTGGACAGGTACCATATTTACTCAGTCAACCTCATGCACCTTCCCCATCGATACACGCTCATCTAAACTATTGTACCCTTAATTGTCTCCAACTGCTCATACTAATGACCCACAAGGACCACACATTATATCCATGAAGCCTTTTTATTTCGTCAATAATCTACATGTATATCCAAAATCATATTCAGTCCTAAAATTGAACATTTTGAACTTGTCTTTTAGTTATTTTTCAGATCATATAGAATAAGTATTCTCTAAACATGTTATGTTGAAGACTTGGATTCTTGTTTGGACTTAACAAGTAAGATATATATATTACACAAGTTTAGTTCAGAAGCTCCTAAGATATATATTACGGAAGTTCAGTTGATGCAGTCTAAGTCTGTGATCTATTATAATATACTTCAATTGATTCGTTGTTCGTACTATCGTAAAATTCGTTCTTCGTTCCTAACATTGACTCGCGAACGTTTAGGCAACATTAAGGTTTGTTTAGGCAACATTAAGGTTTGTTTAGGCAACATTAAGGTTTGTTTAGGCAACATTAAGGTTTGTTTAGGCAACATTAAGGTTTGTTTAGGCAACATTAAGGTTTGTTTTCTTTGATAGGCATTTAGAAGTCGGCGTAAAAAACACATGGCTATTCTATGGATGACAACCTCTTTGTTGTTGTGGATCTGACGTTTCGTTGGAGATACTTCCAACTTTTTCATTTAGCTTTGAAAAAGTTGGAAGTATCTCCAACGAAACGTCAGATCCAGAGCAATAAAGAAGTTGTTATCCATGTATAGAATAGCCATGTGTTGTAACATTAAATATGAATATAAACGTATCTGTGAGGTTGATTATTAGAATCATAGAACTGGAATGTAATTCGTATACGATGATTGATGAATTACTGAAACTTTTATAATATTTGTTAATGCCACATCTGTATCCATAAAATGTCTATCAGAGTAGGGAAATATCAAAATCTCGTCTTTTTCAACGTTGTTTCAACGCTAACGGAAACATTCAATCAACGCTGGATAAAGGTTGGCGTGTATCTCGGTTGCTTGGCTCCCATCTCACTCAAATATGGGTATATTCGGAGAGATCATGAGGCAAAAACGGCTGGTATTTGTACTGGCGAATTCGTCTTCAAAAGAAGTTACATGTTTAACGTTTCATTTCGGGATGGGTAACATGTGAGATGCTTCATAATGCTACATGTTTCACCCTGTTTCTTCCAAGAAAACATGTCTCATAGACATAACGATACAGCTATCTGAAGGTCGTGACATGTTTCACTCGCGTTGCCGTTTCACTATAATAACCCGAATAGCTGTTTGAAACATCAAATCTGAAACACGTACAACCGAGTCGCAAAGGCGACTTATCTCAAGGAACACAGGATAAAAGACGGAGAGGGCTGCCTGATGCATGGAATTACACAAAGTTTCTCTTAACACAAATCTAACCTTAACTCGGAAATATCAATCAGCAAAAAAAAAAAAAGAAGATATCTTTCGGTATTGAGGATTAACAGACAAACTGACAAACTTAACTGAATTATTTGCATCATAATATAACTCTTCCAGATCTAGGGTATTTGAGGCCTGCGCAGGCCTGGTAAGAGACGCCTCATCTCCACTATTTTTTTAAAATTTACTTCTTGAGCTGGAGATCTAAAACCTCCCACACTATATCTTCGAGTCAAGTTCTACCAGAAAATACAAAAAATCTAATTGCGGGATGGGCGTAACTACAAAGTTACGTCATATTATAAATATGAATTTTTGGTCGATTTTTCTGTCAGATTTTTCATTTTGTTTATTTGTGCTACATTCTCCGAAGTCAGCTACATCGTAAATTAGGAAAGAATTATCTGATGTGAAATAAAACGTGATATATTATAATTATCACATCGAAATGGTAGTCATTATGTAGATTTCAGATTCTATTATACGCTGAAAAAATGTAAATTTATATGGAGTCAACTGTTGATTTTTCACAAACTTCAAAGTCGGAGACTAATTATAATGGATAAATTTAGGAACGAGGTGAGAGATTCGTCAGTGGACAATTGGAACGTATTTTTTCTTTCTTCTCCTACAATATTCTCAAAGGCAGACAACTTTGTTGATGAAATAGAAACCGATGGCATAAATGTTTCTGCAAGCCACAGGGGCTTGTTACCGTTGTTAATTGATTAATTACGTTGATTTGGGTGGAAGGGGTTCTTGGTCGTGAAGAAAAGGGACACGCCCCCCCCCCCCACTCCCCATCAACATAATAAATCAATTAACAGCGGTAATGAACCAACCATGCTACACTGTCAATAAAAGTGTGCAAATCCTGAACACTGAATTGCACACTAGTTTGTAACACCTTTCAAACATGTAAAAGTGTTCAAGTGCGAAAACTAGTATGCAAAGACATTTACTTAAAATATGTCACTGAAGTGTTATCAAGCTCATCAAGTAGATCGTCATCAATAAACACAATGACATAGGTTGTCCACAATATCGCCGAGTGTTGAATATTGGAACTCTGAAAAATTAGTGTTCATTCTGAAGTGTGCACTTTTGAACACTTTTACGCGTAATAGAACACTTTTACATGTTCATGCGGACGCTAGTGTTCCAAAAGTGTTACAGAATATGTGTTCATTTGTGAACATTGGTGTTCAAATAGGATGATCATTTCTGAATACGCGTGTTCATACCTGTTCTCTAGTGTTCGGATATGAACGTTAAGTGTTCAGTTTTTAACACGATATGGTGTCCTCATTTGGACAGTGCCGTCCAACCCCATATTTCGATTGTTGAGATACTTAACGTTGTGGAATTTTTGGTACCTTTTTCTTTTCATTATTGTTCATAATGGACCAGTTGATTAATTCCACATCATTATTTCAACTTATTCCAGCAACCGCTAAAATTAGTCAGGGATGAACGCTTTTACGCGTTCAATAAGTGTTACAATTTTTTTCTGACAGTGTACCTGTCGGCCCAATATCATGCCATATTCATTTTGTTTTCAAGCGCTCACCCGCCTTGATATATTATTCTGTTATCTGATTTAACAGAGTGTGTTATTAACTTACCTGAGCATGTCTTTGGTGACAGGATATAATTCCTTGTAGACGAGAGCCGAATGCCCAAAACTAGAACCGGTGCTTGTGTCATGTTGATAACTCTCCATGCAATGAAACGGTCTTCAACAAGTTTTAAGCTGAACTATCCTAGAGCTTGCACTCCACGTACTACACAATACAGCTCAGCAAATAGAACGTTTACCAGAAATGTTTTGCTATTTCATATTTTGAGTTTTCAATTATAGTTTGTTGATCCAAAATCAGTCAACTTTAAAAATGAATTAAGGAAAGTGTTAAATTTCTTTTTAAACGTATGTATTATCGTTACGTCGAAGCAGCCTTCATACATATTTGGCTGCGCTGAAGTTATTTATTATAAGGCAGGAATGGCTTTCATATTAGAAAATGTGTCTTTCGTTTCATATATAAGTTTATTTTATCAAAAATCCCACCCGCTGATTTAATCTGTAAACGTTTCGAAAGAACGAAAACACTTCAAATCCGCATTCGTTCCGTTACGTTAGTTTTGAATGGTACACTTTAAGCGTCAATTATTGCTCAAATAAACCTGTTGAGTCTGTTTACGCTGGAATGTATCTAAAGTTGAAAGATCTATTTTACGCCTCAATGTGAAAGCTTTCAGAAATTAATCGCCAATTCTGGGTGAAATTACATCTTTGATGAAAAAACCCGGTGAATCTGCTCTTGGAGATAATATACCAAACAGCTTAACAACAGCTATAGCTGTGCACCGAGAAAATGATTATAGTCAATATGATATGTCTCAAACAGCTATAGCTGTGCACTGAGAAAATGATTATAATCAATTTGTTATGTATCAAACAGGTATATAGCTGTGCATTGGGAAAATGATTATAATCAATATGATATATCTCAAACAGCTATAGCTATGCACTGAGAAAATGATTATAATCAATTTGTTATGTATCAAACAGGTATATAGCTGTGCACTGGGAAAATGATTATAATCAATATGATATATCTCAAACAGCTATAGCTATGCACTGAGAAAATGATTATAGTCAATATGATATGTCTCAAACAGCTATAGCTGTGTACTGAGAAAATGATTATAATCAATATGACATGTGTCAAACAGCTATAGCTATGCACTGAGAAAATGATTATAATCAATATGACATGTGTCAAACAGCTACAGCTATGCACTGAGAAAATGATTATAATCAATATGACATGTGTCAAACAGCTACAGCTATGCACTGAGAAAATGATTATAATCAATATGACATGTGTCAAACAGCTACAGCTATGCACTGAGAAAATGATTATAATCAATATGATATGTCTCAAACAGCTATAGCTGTGTACTGAGAAAATGATTATAATCAATATGACATGTGTCAAACAGCTATAGCTGTGTACTGAGAAAATGATTATAGTCAATATGACATTTATCAAACGCCTATAGCTGTGTACTGAGAACATTATTATTGTCAATATATTTATCAAACAGCTATAGCTGTGTACTGAGAAAACGATTATAGTCAATATGACATTTATCAAACACCTATAGCTGTGTACTGAGAACATTATTATTGTCAATATATGTATCAAACAGCTATAGCTGTGTACTGAGAAAACGATTATAGTCAATATGACATTTATCAAACACCTATAGCTGTGTACTGAGAACATTATTATTGTCAATATATTTATCAAATAGCTATAGCTGTGTACTGAGAAAATGATTATAGTCAATATGACATGTATCAAACACCTATAGCTGTGCACTGAGAACATTAGTATTGTCAATATATTTATCAAACAGCTATAGCTGTGTACTGAGAAAATGATTATAGTCAATATGACATGTATCAAACACCTATAGCTGTGTACTGAGAACATTACTATTGTCAATATATGTATCAAACACCTATAGCTGTGCACTGAGAACATTACTATTGTCAATATATGTATCAAACAACTATAGCTGTGCACTGAGAACATTACTATTGTCAATATATGTATCAAACAACTATAGCTGTGCACTGAGAACATTACTATTGTCAATATATGTCTCAAACAGCTATAGCTGTGTACTGAGAAAAGGATTATAGTCAATATGACATGTATCAAACAGCTATAGCTGTGTACTGAGAACATTATTATTGTCAATATATATATCAAACAGTATTAGTTTGCACTGAGAACATTATTACAGTCAAAATGATATGCATCTAACAGCTATAGTTTTGCACTGAGAATCCTGCAGGTTTTATGTTGACAAAATTACCCGTGGTATAGCTTATAATCTAAAACAGGTGTGGCTCTAAGTTGAGATGACCGTGATGAGGAAGGAGGCAGCGATTCCAATACCCAACTTTACGGTTCATGAAGTGTGCACTGCATGCCCCTCCGAAGAAATGTTGGTTTTCTATGCTAGCAACTGCGACAATTGTGTCATTTGCAGTTGTCAGGTCGCCAGCTAATGTCCTACCACGTCATCAGCAGGCGACTCTACATGCAGAGTCAACTGCTATTGTCGCAATTGCGACATTAGCTAGCGACTCTGCATGCAAGGTCGACGACTAATGATTCAATTACGACAAATGTGTCATTAGTAGTTGCTATTGCAACCGCTAATGTCACAACAAAGAGTTTTTGTAACCTAGTCAGGGGGCCAGTAATTATCTCATGTGAATACCTGTACATATGATATCTCCGTTTCCATGCGGAGATAGGGCCTTGTCAGCAGGTCACAAGATAAAGGCTGATGACCTTGACCTTTTGATATGAAATGACACCGTCACCCGTGCGTTGACCTATGACCTCGACCTTTACCTTTACCTAGTTGTCTTCATTTAATGATTTAAAATGTGTAATGTGCATATTTCCGTTTCGATGCAATCGAGAATTTTTATATTTCGCTACGCACTAGTCCTGGCATCCCTCTATTGGGCAAAATCCCTGATAGTTACACTGAACCGACAATTGATCTAGAAATGTTTCTATAAATGTTCGACCCGCGATTACGAGGTCATTTCGAAGTCAAGTTCAATTCTGACCTTGGGTTCGTGATCAGTGACCTCGATAATACTTTAGAACGAAGTTTGAATCAAAAATAAAACAAGCTTATTTGTTTTAGAAATGTTCAGTTTGTATCATTGGCTGGAATTCTTCCTCAAGAAGGTGTGAATGTGGACACGCTGAAAAAACCCACGATAAATATGTTTCTTGGTGCCCGTTCCCATTTGTTACCCGGAAAATGTAGATAGGAGATGGTTATGCACGACAAAAACAAACATTTTTACAGTATCTTGAAGCCACAAACCAAATTAAAGTCGATTTCATGATACCAAGAGTTCTCTCCCTTGGACCCAATTTCGAATTTACTCCTAGCTCATGGAATCCAACGAAAGGTGCGCAGACATTTCCCCCTTCGGACATTTCTCCCCCTTCACACATTTCCCCCTTCGGACATTCCCCCCTTCCTATATATTATTGTACTAGGACTTCGTAATGTGTACCAAGTTAAAATATTGACAAAAACAATTTTGAACATTTTTTACTTATATTTTATTATTTTCTATGATTTGGTATTATTAAACAATAGTATACATAGTTAATAACTACCACAACGTGATAAATAAATAGTTTTGATACATTCATGCCCATGTTAATTAACTATTTAGGGGGAGTCGACATAATAAAGGTGAGAGAATTGTTAAATTGTACTTTAATCAGTCGTTTTAAAGACAAATAAAACAATGAATTTTCTTGCATCATGCACCGATTGATTCTAATCAGGCAAACAGCTGGGCTCACTCACAGGATAAAAATAAGAAATCGAACAATAGCTTTTACCTAGTTATAGAAATTAAGTAATGCATCAGTAAAACTAGTTTAACCGCTCTTGTTGCAGTCTCCAAGAAAGCTGATGTACTTATTGAAAACTGCTATTTATTCTGCTTTCGACATCACGTGACTATATATGAAAGAATAACAACCGAACAAAAACAATTCACAAAAGAAATGAAAGGTTATCTGTTGGAAATTCCATAACACTTGTGTCGATAACGTCGAACTAGCCGTGCATTTATTATACGTTTTGGCACGGTTATGTGAAATCAACACCCGTCAAGTGCCGGTGTTCATTGGGAGATTCTATTTCACAATGAGGATGAGGAAAGAGACGGCTGCTTTAATACAAATAACAAATTAAATAAAACAAGCAAATAAATTACAAGATGAAATTTCTTTCTCAAGTTTAACTGTTGTTTCCAACGTGAAATTGATTAACAAGGCGACACAAATAGACATATATCCATGTAATTTCCACACAGCTGACAGTATCCCTCCCCATTTGAGAGACCACATAAACTCGTCCATTGACATTGGCACGACGCCAACCGAGACGGGAGCATCAGTGGACGACTTTTTCCAAGAAAGGGGAGAAAGGTTGTCAAAGTTTAAAATATGTTTCAACGTTTCATTATAATCTTTGTTGATAATCAATTTGTGTAGTGCAATAGAATAGAAATAATGTTTTCATAGGCGTGCTCAATGGTTATTTTACGCACGGTTGGTGTGGGAAAGTTTTTAAATTTTAGGGCGCGGGCTTCGCCCTTGCCCTAAAATATAAACTTTCCCACACTAACCGTGCGTAAAATAACCATTGAGCACGCATATGAATACATTATTTCTTAAATCTGCGGAGGCTAATAATGAAATTTTATCCAATTTTCTAACTTCCCAATTGCGCTTGCGAATGCTGCTTGCTTGTACATTTTCCGCGCTTTTTGCTTAAACCGACTGTAAACTCAAAATGTTCATATGTATTCCTGACGATGACATAATCACAGCCGAGATATAGTATATTATATCACAGTGACTTCCATTTTCCGAGTTACTTTCACCCTAGTTTATGAAAGAAGCTTTTTCGACGGAGAATAAAACTGTCTAAATATCTGTTATCTACATGATAACATACATACATATATCTAATAGCGAAGTCTCTGAACTGTCCCTGTACGAGTAATTTACCCTTGCCCGCTAGTTGGCGCTCGAGTTAGGGGAATAGGGCGGCCTCAAATAGTGAAATAAACTGAGAAAACGGCATTTCCAATAAATTCAAAATTGAGCTCGGTGCATGACATCCCCTTTTTGTCACTGTAATATTTTGAATTTGCATATATCCACGCTCAAGGCGACATTACTCTTGCCGTGACAGTTTGGAAACTTTCGTATTAGATGATACATAAACATCTAATCATTAGATAGACGTTTACTCTATAGATGAGTACATACATAAACGTCTAATTTCATAAACGTTTAGTTTAATAAATAAACATCTTATTAGATAAGCGTTTAGTTTATGAACGAATACACACTTAAACATCAAATCAGATAGACATTTAGTTTATAAATGAACACAAACATTAACATCCCTTTAGATAGACGTTTAGTCTATAATTGAACAAATACATCAACCTATAATTTTATAGACATTTAGACTCATATATAAACATCTAATTAGATAGATGTTTAGTCTATAAATGATCACATACATAAACATATAAGTTCATGGATGTTTATTGTAATTCATAAACATCTAATTAGAATAGTCTATCATCAACAAACTCATACATAAAGATAGGACATTTAAGAGTTAGTGAGTGAATGCTGAGTGTACATCAGCGCATACTTGAAAATCTAATTAGATAGAAGGTAAGCCTATAATGAACACAAGCGTAAACATGTAATTAGATAGATGTTTAGTATATAAATGAACACATACATAAACATATAATTTCATGGACGTTTAGTGTAATTCATAAACATCGAATTAGATTAGTCTACCATCAACAAACTCATACATAACATCAAATTAGATAGGACATTTAAGAGTTAGTGAGTGCTGAGTGTATACATCAGCGCATACTTGAAAATCTAATTAGATATATTAGCCTATAATGAGCACAAGCATAAACATGTAATTAGATAGACGTACAATCTATAAATGAACACATACATCATCAATATCTACTTAGACGTTTAGACTAACACAAACGTCCCATTAGATGTTTATGTTTGTGTTCCATCATAGACTAAACGTTTGTCTAATTAGATGTTATGTATTTTCTCGTTTATAGACAAAACATCTACCTAATTAGATGTTTAGTTTATAAATGAAAAATACATAAACATCTCATTGGAATGGCGGTCAGCCTATAAGTGCATACAAATATGAACATCTAATTAGATAAAAGTTTAGTCTAATAATGAACATCTACTTAAATATATAATTAGATGAACGTTTAGTCTAATACATAAACATGTAAGTAGATAAACTCTCGGATTAGATATTTAGTCTGGAAATGAACAGACAAACAAACATCCAATTAGATAGATGTTTAGACTATGAATAAACACAGACATAGACATTTAACTAGACTGACATTTAATCTAACGCATAAACATCCAATTAGATAGGCATTTAGTCTATAAACAAACACAAACATAAACATCTAATTAGATAGACGTTTAGTGTATAATGAACACATACATAATATTTAATTATATAGACGTATAGTGTGTAAATGAGCAATAACATAAACATCTACTTAGACATTTAGTCTATGAATGAGCACATACATAAACACATACATCTAATTAGATAGACGTTCAGTTTATAAATGAACACATACATAAACTTCTAATCTGATAGACATTTAGGGTATCCCTTTATTTCCCTGGTTCAGTAGCACACACTGGAGATTCCGTTCCACAATTAAAATGTGTATATTGTTTGGCTCTGAGAAATGGGTTGACATTTTCCCGATACCCAATGGTATCCACAAAGCAAATATGGATGGAATGTTCAGAAGAAGAGCAGCGACGCATCAAAAAAGAGCGAGATGTAAGTAATATCGTAAACGAATAACAATAGCTTGTGAACCCCTATTCATGATTCTTAGGGCTAACTCACAATGAGCAAATGCTCCAGAACGCCACAAGATGCATATAATGAACGCCCCGAAATTCAAAGAACGCCCCACACTGAGAATGCTCTACAGTTATATTAGTTAAGTGAAGAGAATGTGTGAGAGATCACGTTCGGTATACTGGGTTATCTTTCTTGCAGAGGCAGGGTTATCATCATTCTTACAGATCTGTGTTGTCGCCGAAAGCCAGAAAGTTTCCATTGTTCCCTTTCCCTATGGAAAAATAGACATGTGTAAAGTTATATACATCAGACCCGACATTCAATATTTAGCCGTGGTCCACAAAAGAATTTCTGAGCCAATAATTCCTATGATACTTAGCATCAATTCCAAATATGTATACAATGAGAATTAAACAAAACACATGACGGTTTCCTGCAAAGGAGAGGCGGTCAACAGTTTACAATGACCAGTATTTTGGCATTCAATCATATGAACCAACGCCATGGAACAATCAAACATCTCTATACATCCAGTACACAGAGCTAAACAACGACAAGGCAATCGTAGACGCGAATTTTTGGACTGGATGACAAAAAGTCTTGTTTAAAACCGTACCGTACTGATTTTACAGGACGAGCAGATGAAGCAGCATGAGGTGGGGCGGGGGAGGAGAATGAAGACTTTCTTGATTAACGCATGTATTATGCCAATGACTTGTTCCAATAACTATTTTCGGTGGGCTTAGCATGGTGTGTACTTCATCCAAAGTCTAAATACTGCCTTCGTGAAGACCGGTGCATAAATCTCACCACAACTAAGTGTGCCAACATCCCACTTTCGTGGTACCGATATGGAATAGTCTAGCGTTTTAACCCTGTATATTAAAGGTAAGTGTTCGACCTACTTCGGCGTCCATGCTACTTTTGATGAGAGTATGCTATACTGTTTTGTTTGTATGTGTCTATGCATTTTCCATGGTACAGATGTCGTCGAATTTTCAATTTTGCTTGACATCGTCCATCAACTCGCCACTTGAGGATCATTTATGATTTGCCCAGTTGGAGTGGAAGTAATACGTCTTGTCAATGAATAGATATTCCGAGGACACGTTTTAGTTGTGTCCGTAGACGGCCTGACTTTGTCACGGAACAGGGGCTGGGAAGGGTGGGGGGATTGACTTTCTTGAAATATTTCAGCCCAATAAATCCTCCTACAGCCCGTCAGGCCGCTAACCATAATCGTGAACGGGTGTTCTATTACTCATGGCTTGGGTAGGCTGTATCTCTGATTTGTGTACACTATGAGAATGAACAGTATCTTCTCGATCATATCGTACTATGGTGTATGTAGCGCAAATGTCTGGGTATCACCGAAACCTCAGGGAAGTTGGATTTCGAATGGTTCGAAGAGCTTGGAGCTCGGAGAAATTCGGTTGGATAGGATGGAATTCGGCAAGCGCGGAACTCGCATCTCCGTTCACCAAGTCAATTTCTACGCTGACGCTCTCTGAATTTAGAACGTGAGTGTAGAAATCGGCTTGGTGAACAAAGAAGGGAACTCGGTGGGCCAGGCAAATATAGTATTAAATCGCTGCGAATAGTCCTGACAATTCCCTATGTAACTCAGCAGATAGTTTGTACACATGACAGTGTGACTCACTGAACTCTTGGAAATCGCCCCGATCCAAGTTGAAATTCTGCCTATATTAAGATGGGCACAGCCCAAGTCAGAATCACCAGTGCTTTTCATCAAAAATCACCAGAAATTTTCATCAAAAGTAGGTCAGCTCAGAACTGGGTGGTAACAGCCCCCAAATGCACCTTCATGCAAAAAATCAACGTTCTATTGCCAACAGTTCTCCTTATTTTCCCGCGAAAGGATTCGGATGGACTCATTCACTCACTCACTCACTCACTCACTGACTACCGGACAATTTGCAGATGGTAGCCTATACTTCGTAGAAATTTTTTAGAGCATTTCATGACGGGGTATTAATTTATATATGAAAGCTATAAACCAGACATTATATTTTTAATAGTTCACGGAATAATATCAGTGTGCTACTTTATTGATCCACAGAAATTGAGCGACTCAAATTGGCAAACATGTCTACATCCTAAAGTAATCTCACCTTGACGAGAACCTCACCCCGACGCTCCATCCTGAAACAGCCTTGGCTGGCCAAAATATCTCTGGTGTCCTTACTAACGTGAATCCTCATTGCTTGAAAAAAAAAAAATGAAACAACAAATGTGTCGATCAGACTCATCGGCAGTCTTGTCAGAAAGCGGTGACTTGTGAAGACAGTGAAGTTTCATATGAAGGTCATATGTAGTTATCTTTATAATATAATAATAAAGGCAAACTTTAAGAACGTGCAGATTACAACGATACCGTATACATGGCTTTTCATTGCTTGATACGCGGAAAGTAGGGATATCCTACAGAGAACGTCCAGGCAACTGGTAATAATTTCCCATACTAACATTTGAGGCACCAGAAAAGTTCCTTTTTTGTCCGAATCTAGGGGCGAGTGGTTTGGTGCGCTGACATGCCCTTCATTCCTTTGAGTAGCATTTATGGGACATATTCTATACCCGTAGAGACATGTTTGTTTACCGTTAAATACAATGACTAGTTTATAAATACTTACGTTCTCCAGTCGATTCCATTCTAGATGCCGTATTTACAGTGTCTCCAAACAGGCAGTATCGTGGCATTTTGTTCCCTACCACACCTGCTACACAGGGGCCTTTTATTGAATAGAAGAGAATCGTATATGAAGGGGGATTATTATCATCTTTATTCCTTCATCTGGAGAGTATATTGTACACATTACATGACAATAAAATCACAATACACGTCAAGTAAAGATCACAGTAGGTGTATACATTAGATAATAGAAGCAAGCGCATACATCCTATATCTTCATTATTCGCAGGTTTGATGGCTTGTATCAATTATTAAACTGATTTGATTCACATCAATTTACTTTTAACAAGCAGCCAGAGGATGCCAAGTCCCCCGCCGAAATGGCAGCAATATTTTTTAGCATTGTTGGTCTCGAGGGGATATACATGAGGGAGGCAACTGCTATACTTCATAGGCGTTGGATGTAGAGGGTCTTAATTCTGCCTTCCCAAGTTTTAAAATCAACTTAGAACGGTTGACTGAACATTTTTTGCTTCTGTAAATTAGCTTCCATGCAATGAAGCATGGAAATTACATGTATGTAACCGAGAAGCGACCCCAAGTGACATCTCAAGGCATATTAGGAAAACCAAATTTGACAAGAAGCTGAATGCATCCTCAACCTATTGTCCGGAAACCAAATTTTAAATTTGCCACCAGGTGTCGCCACCTGTAGGTCCAAGTGGGCGAAATGCAATCCCAAGGATCATTTGATGACATGGTGTATCAGCATACAAACTTTGGGAAGAATCTGAAGAGCCGGGGTTATTGCCCGGAAACCAAATTTAGATTTGTATGCACAAGTGTGCGAAACACAATCCCAAGTGACATCTTATGACACATGAATACCAAATTTGAGAAGAATCCGATGAGCAGTTGTCAAATTATTGCCAGAAACAAATTTCAGTTTTTTCCACCAGGTGTCGCCACCAGTATGCAAAAGCAGGTGAAATACAATCTCAAGGGACATATCATAGCATGGTACCTGCATACCAAATTGGAGAAAAACCTGATGAGCGAAATCAAATTTAGATTCGACACGAGGTGGTGCTACCTGTAAGCACAAGCGGGCGAAACGCAATCCTAAGCGACATCATATGTCACGATATATTCATACCAGATTTAAGAAGAATCTGACGAGCGGTTCCCAAGTTATTACCCGGAAACAAATCTGGTATTTCGCCACCAAGTGGCACCACCTGTAAGTAAAAGTGAGCGAAACGCAATCATGCATGCTAAATTTGAGGAGATTCCGATGAGCAGTTCTCAAGTTAATAGCTGAAAACAAATTTTGATTTTAACACCTGATGGCGCCACCTATAGGCGCAAGTGGGCGAAATGCAATCTCAAGCGACATCTTAGGTCATGTTATTACCCGGAGACAAATTTGGGATTTTGCCACCAGGTGGCACCACCTGTAAGTGCAAGTGAGTGAAAGGCAATGCCATGCAACATCTCCCGGCATGGTACATGTAAATGCATGCTAAATTTGAGAAGAATCCGATGAGCATGCAGTTCTCAAGTTATTGGCCAAAAACAAATCTCAGATTTTGTCATCAGGTGGCGTCACTTTCTGAGCAGAAGCGGATAACGCACTCCCAAGCAACATCTCGTGGCAAGGTACAATGTATATGCATGCCTAATTTGGGAAGAATTTGATGAGCAGTGCTCAAGTTATTACCCGGAAACCAAATTTCGAGCAACATTTCAAAGCGTTTCAAAGTTATTGCTTGCAGCAGAAAAGAGCGGAAAGAACCCTAATGGTGCCACCAACAGGCAGATCTTTCTGAAACGCAATACCAATCAACATCTTGTCACAAGGAATGCATATGCAACTAGATACAGTCGATCGAATACGATTGGAGGCATGCCTTTTGCATCTTTAGTAAAGGAAACATTCATAATTTGTGAAGAAAGTAAAAACGTAAAACTTAGGAAAAACATCATTAACATGGCCCCATAAGATAACTTGAGGGTATCCACATACCAAATTTAAAAGAATCCATTAAGGTCCAACAATTACTGTCCGGAAATGCAATTTTACCTTGGCCCTCAGGTAGCACCATGTGTAGGCAGATAGGCATAAAAAATAATCCCAAACGAGATCTTGAAGCAAGATCCCTTGACATGGGAAACAGAAAATGTTAACTTGGCCTACAGGTGGTGCCACCTATGAGCAGATCGACAAGAAAAACAATACCAAGTGAAACCTTCAGGTAAGGTACATGTATACCAAGTTCATTATTAAGTATTAAAAAGTTATTGTCTGGAAACAATTTTAAATTTACCCCCAGGTGGCACCACCTATAAGTGGGTCGGCATGAAAAAAAATGCCAAACAAGAAATTGAGGCGAGGTACCTACACACCAAATTTGGAATGAATCGGTTCAGGTTTTTAAAAGTTATTGTCTGGAAACACTTAACTTAGCTTTCAGGTAGTTCCCCTATCAACATGAAAAACATTCTCAAGCCAGATCTTGAGACAAGGTACCACCACACCAAATTCGGAAAGAATGCTTAAGGTTTTCAAAAGTTATTGTCTGGAGATGCAATTTAATTTGGCCCAAGGTGGCGCCACCCAGAAGCGGATTGGCAAGAAAAACAATTCCAAGCAAAAATATATACATGTAGACAAGGGATCCATTTACCAAATACAAAAACATGGGTCTGTGCCTGATAAATTGAAATCTTTTGGGGTTGCAATTATCCCAATATTGCAGACAACACACAAATTTCAGCTTCTGCCAAGATATATTGGAGATATATACATGTATGCTCAACCACAATATATGAGGGTCGGGCGAGGGCTAGTTTGGGAGATAGAGGGTGTGGCTCGGCGCCCTGGGGATGGGGACATGCTCTTCTTGAGGGTAGTGGTAGGTGTGCTGACATGAAAGCCATAGAAAGCTCCCTGTACATGAAACAACCACACTGACAACAATTTTGCACCCAATTCACTGTTTTTGGGGCAATTTCATACTTCAGGACCTATGTTGTCTGCTTTGGAATGTAACATATAATATAGCCATTTTCCCGGTTCAAATCGGTTATGGACTGAGATCCAGCTTGGACAAATAAATATATCCCATTCACTTAGGTTTAAACAAAGGGCCATAACTTTTGAAAATATAACCAAAAACAGAGTAACTTCACGCTGCATACCTATGGGTCACTGACCACATATCATGCAAATTTCATACTTGTTCATACAATAATTAATATTAACCGAGATCCAGACTTACAAATCCCAATTCACAAAGATTTGAAGAAAAAGGGCCATAACTCTTGAAAATATAGGCGAAATGTGGAGAAACTTCACGCCGCACAACTACAGGGCACGGACCATATATCCTGCAAATTTCATAATTGTCCATACAATATTAACCGAGATCCAGCCCGGACAAGTTCCAATTCACAAAGATTTGAAGAAAAAAGGGCCATAACTCTTTAAAATATATGCGAAACGTGGAGAAACTTCACGCTGCACAACTATAGGGCACTGACCACACATCCTGCAAATTTCATAATTGTCCATACAATATTAACCGAGATCCAGCCCGGACAAGTCTCGATTCATGAAGAATTCAGGAACAAAGGGCCATAACTTTTGAAAATATGAGCGAAACGTGGAGAAACTTTACGCTGCACAACTGTGGGTCACTAACCACATATCATGCAAATTTCATACTTGTCCATACAACATTAACAAAGATACAGCCCGGGCAAGACCCATTCACAGAGATTTCAGAAAAAGGGCCATAACTCTTGAAAATTATAACGGAACTCGAAAAAAACTCTACGCTGCACAACTACGAGCCACTGGCCACAGTCCATGCAAGTTTCAATCCTGTCCATGAAATATTAACCGAGATATTGCCCGGACAAGATATTCGGACGGACGGACAAAGCGATCGCTATATGCCCCCCCTCTAGTTAGAGGGGGGGGGGGCATAAAAAACAGGGGTTCGGTACTGCGGGGATTTCCCCACCAGTTATTTCATATTATACTTCTGAAATATAATAAGGTTCATGCAAAAGCTTTAGGGTAAATCATATGATGTGGAATAGAATGATTTCATAGCAAAGTTGAAGGATATTGCAGACAACACACAAATTTCAGCTTCTGCCAAGATATATTGGATACATGTATGCTCAAACACAATATATGAGGGTCGGGCGAGGGCTAGTTTGGGAGATAGAGGGTGCGGCTCGGCGCCCTGGGGATGGGGACATGCTCTTCTTGAGGGTAGTGGTAGGTGTGCTGACATGAAAGCCATAGAAAGCTCCCTGTACATGAAACAACCACACTGACAACTGCATGCCATCATCTATCACAGTCCGAAAAACCACAAGGTGGAATTCAATTCAATTCAGGAAATTGATCATATGCACAGTGTGCACCCAAACTTTAAGAACTCAGTTGTAATTAATATAGTAAGTTACACTGTGGACACAAATGGTTCCTGCAGAAGCTTCAGGGTAAATCATATGATGTGAGATACAATTATTTGATAACAAAATTGAAGAAAATGTTGTCCTTCATTTAAGACGACACGAAATTTTAAAAAACAGGGGTCCGGTACTGCGGGGATTTCCCCGCCAGTTATTTCATATTATATTTCTGAAATATAATAAGGTTCATGCAAAAGCTTTAGGGTAAATCATATGATGTGGAATAGAATGATTTCATAGCAAAGTTGAAGGAAATGTCCTTCATTTAAGACTACACAAAATTCAAAACTAACACAGGTTCGGTACTGCGGGATTCCCCTGCCAGTTATTTCATATTATACTTCTGAAAAAAAATATGATTCCTGCAAAAGCTTTAGTGTAAATCATATGATGTGGCATAGAAGGACTGGACAGCAAATTTAAGAAAATGGTGTCCTTCATTTAAAGCGACATGAAATTTAAAACAGCGAGAAGCGGAAGAAAGAAGAACAAATGACAAACGCATTTAGGCATTTAGGGATGCCTAATTATTAGACAAAGCATTTGGAAATTATCGCTTGTGAAGAATTTGAATGGAAACCACGGACATGCACAGAAGATTGGAACAAGACCCAGTGGCGCCACCTACAGGCGGATCTTGCTGAAACGTAATACCAACAGACGTCTTGTCGCAAAGAATGCAGATGCCAAATTTCGGAGGAATCCGACAAAGCATTTAGGAGTTATCGCTTACGAAGTATTTGCACGGACATGCACTAAAGATTGGAACAAGACCCAGTGGCGCCACCTACAGGCGGATCTTGCTGAAATGAAATACCAAGAGACATCTTGTCGCAAAGAATGCAGATGCCAAATTTCGGAGGAATCCGACAAAGCATTTAGAAGTTATTGCTTACGAAGTATTTGCACGGACATGTCCGTGCATGCACGGACACATAGAAGCAAGACCCCAGTGGCGCCACCTACAGGCGGATCTTGCTGAAACGTAATACCAATAGACGTCTTGTCGCAAAGAATGCAGATGCCAAATTTCGGAGGAATCCGACAAAGCATTTAGAAGTTATTGCTTACGAAGTATTTGCACGGACATGTCCGTGCATGCACGGACACATAGAAGCAAGACTCCAGTGGCGCCACCTACATGCGGATCTTGCTGAAACGTAATACCAAGAGACGTCTTGTCGCAAAGAATGCAGATGACAAATTTCGCAAGAATCCGACAAAGCATTTAGAAGTTATCGCTTGCGAAGTATTTGCACGGACATGTCCGTGCATGCACGGAAACATAGAAGCAAGAACCATTTTAAAGTCCCCGGCCGCGTTGCGGCGGGGGACAAAAATGATACGGTATAAATCATGGTAAATTCTATTTTAGAACGCTTGGACTTGATAGTCGGGATGAAACTAGTTTTCTTGGGACTATTTCGTTTCATCCTTGTTATGACTGACTGTTTCTTCCTTCTTGAGTGTCCGTGCGAATTATATATGAGTTGGGACATGATAAACTTGAAAGGCTTTGTCAGATTACTCTGAAAGGAGATGGTACGATAAGGCGGGATTATGGCCTATACGTGGTACAGTTGAAATCGAAAAAATAAAATGTCCTAAAAATAATTGTTTTGATGTAATAGCAAGAGAAAATATGTGTACACAATATGTGAAAGTTTGAGCTCAACTGCGTTATGTAATAGTTTTAACATGAAATTGAAGCAATTGATGCGTTGAAAATAAGCATAGCAAAAGATAGCAATGGTGGCAATGATGAAGCTAAAGCCAAATTAAACGAGTGCTCAAGGATGTACCCGACTTGATTCGGACACTATTTAGATAGTCAAGGTATCCGGAGAAAAAAATGTCCCATCCAGAGCATGTGGAATTAATGTTGAAATATTGAGGAACATCACTTAGAAGAAGGTATGGTGAATGCCTTGTACCAGAGAAAAGAACAAACCTATATAAATCATCATCACAGTGCAAACATTGTGTTCAAGTGGACTTTCGTCCATGCATGATTGCAGAAATCAGGCAGAAAAATAAACAATTACAAAGACACTGACGTCCTTTGGAATCTGCTGAGACGCAATCACTTCCCTGATGATAATCTGCAGAAATTATGACTGATGGTGAAAAACCATGGTATGGTCCAGGATTTAGTTCCACACCACTGGAAAGAATTAAACGATTATATGTATAGTGTTTCTGGTCTCTGTATCGCCAACCGATTTGACCAGTTGCACCAGTGTATCTTGATCTGAATGTTTTTGGCTTAACACAGTAACCATTAGAAACATCTGCAGACTAGAGGAAAATGCACAAAAACAAAGTGAATAAAAAGGTGAAATGTCTCAAATTTTTTTATTTTCAGCTTTCTGATATAATTTTTTTATAGTGAGTTGCTTTATTTAACAGAATGTGGTTCACTGCAGGAACGAAAGCTCCCACTATAATACTACTTAGCATAAAATCAATGCTCATCTTTGACAATCCAAAACTTACTTTGCCTCTGGCAGCTTTGAATCTTTGAATTTCGACAGGCAAAATATCTGAGCTGAAGACTTCGGCGGACTTTTACGGAAGTTAAATATGTGTTTATGAAAGTAATTAGGCAAATCAATGTCCAGTGAGAATTGAAGTCAATTCTATTTCAATCTCCTAGATGTTTCCAAGTTAAAAAAATAAAAAAATAAAAAAATAATTAGCCCCAAGTAATAAATCAAAAACGACGTTTGGTCGGGCGGATTGTGAATGGGGGGAGTGTTGTTGTTTTCCGTTATCCGTTACCACTGTTGTGTTGTGTTGTTATTGTAACTTCGGTCTAGCCTAAATTCCTGAAGTTTAAGCGATCGATTCGTGACCTTTCAACTATGACAATGGCATATATCATAAAATATAACTACAACAAATCAAGGAAAAACAAAACAAAGTGAGACCCAAATTGTTGGCGTGGAAGAAATGGTGTCTGAGTAAATCATTCTCCTCGGATGAAAACGCAATCATCTTCATCTCTGCTGCAATAATATCGACTGGTTGCCTCCCTTTGTATTCCTTCCTGTATGAAATACCAAGGGAGGCAACCAATCTAATGTCGCAGTCTGACATTTTGAATCTTTTGTTTGGAAGTGTTGTGGAGTTTGACCCCAAGATACTATTTTGTGACTTTTATCTACTTCTGGCTTGTATCAACGATTGCAAAGTATTCTTCCGACCTAAGAAACAACGTTCAGAGGATACAATCTTAAACGAGCCTCCAGGGCCGTACTTCCTGTCTGCCAATCTCACGTTCAGTATTTCTGTATTGGCGGAACTTAGCCTCTTACATAGAACGCGCAACTCCCCACCTATGGCGAGCGTATGGCGATCAAGTAGTGAGCCGGCTACGAAATAGTGCCTTTGGTAATCAAGCGATCCGATCGCATTTTATTGTAAAATGAAGTTAATTTTAACCAAACGACCATAATTCAGTCAAATTATACAAAACTATTCGTATGTTTAGTTGCATAATATCAATCTGGTCAGGTTCAGAGAACTACTCAACGAAGAATGAGCGATTGTAAGGCCGCCAAAGTAGTAGGAAGAGTGGAAATTCTGTCGTAAAAATGAGGCTGATGACGTTGTGGAGTGACGTGGAGCTGACGTCACTATGACGTCACATCCGGTCATGTGACACCCGAGTTACATTCGGGTCAAAGGTCACATCCGGATCACTTCCTGTGATGTCATTTCCGGTCACGTGACGGCCCAGCAAGAGTGATCTACCCCTACATAAGACCCCAGTGACTTCCAATGTTAATCTCATGCATGTATGGGATAGCGGTGGTCATTTTGCTTCTTGTGGATTTTACTATGGGGTGTGGCATCTTGTTTTCTTTGTCTCACGAAGTAGAACACGATGAGAGGGGTCTCGAGGCCGGGTGTTAACTTTCGCTGAAAAGTTCAGGTAGGTCTGGGGTGGACATGTTTGATCCACTCTGGCGCACTGGACAATATTAGTCTCAATGGGAAACCCACTCATGGACATTTGCGGTATGAGGTGTGACCCTTGTTTTCTTCATCTCGAGCTCTAGAACACGACAGAAGGGGTCTTGATGCCATGTGTTGACTTTTTTTTGAAAAATTCTGATGACGCATGTGCAGTAGGCAGGCAGATCGAGGTGGACGTTTTCGTGTCTAGGTGGACCCAGGTGGTCAGATTGGGTCGTGCGAGGTATCAGTTTGAGCATTCGTTCATCTGCGCATGCGCAGTAGAAAAAGAGTATTTGAATGGACGTTTTGGGGTCGTGACGGACCAATAGTGGTCCGATTGGGCCGTGTGAGGTGTCATCGTGAAGCTCTCGTGGGGTACCATCCGACTGGACTAGTGTGTCGTTCGTTTTCAACATTCTGCGTATGCGGAGACAGGAAATGGTGGGAAAAGGGCATTGGAAGGAACATTTTGAGGTCGGGGTGGACCCATAATGATGCAAATGGGTCATGGAAGGCATCGGTTTGAAGCTCTTGTGGGCGGGCGTCCAACTGGATGGGTGTGGGTTGGGAATATCTGCGCATGCGAGGTAGAGAAAGGGCATTGTAATGGAAGTTTTGAGGTCGAGATGGACCCATATTGGTTCGATTGACCCGTATGAGGCTTTATTTTTGAAATTTTCTTGGGGTAGCGTTGGATTGGACTGGTGTCTGGTCCGGTTTCATAATTTTGCGAAGGCATTTTAGGGGTTCGTGGGAGTCTGTTGAGTGATTGAGGGACCATTCTTGGTCCTAATAGGCCGTGTAGGGTATCAAATTGGAGCTCTCGTGGTATAGACCACGACTTTAGGGATGTCCATGTCATCTGTGACGTCATTGGTGAGGTCAAGAGTAGGAGTATTAGCGAAATCGGGCGTTTTGTGAGTGCGTGGGGTGTGTTTGAGCGATTGAGGGATCATTCTTCGTCCGAATGTGTCGTGTGAGGTGTCAAAGTGAAGCCCTCGGTGTGTAGACCACGACTTGAGGGATGTCCACGTCATCTGTGACATCATCAGTACGAGTAGTAGCGAAAGCGGTCATTTTAGGGGTGCAATGGGGTGCGTTTGGAGGAGATAAGTCTTTTTCCATCCGACTGCCTGGTAGAGTTACCTGTGTGTGCGTGTGTGGTTGTGCGTGCATGCGCGCGCGTGTGTGTGTGAATATTGTGCTTAGTTAGCTGCCTCTCTTTCGGAAGACATCGCTGTAAGACAGAACTGTCATTGCCACAGCGTCAGGGTCAATAGTGCAAAGGCCATTGTGAGGCCAACGAGCCGTCGCTGGTTCGGGCGTGATCGCTCGTGGTGCATCAAGGATGAATGTCATAGTGGTGGGTGATAGCACACCTCTCCATCGAGTCGACTCTGTCGTGGACCGTTTCTGTGAACTCGTCCAGGATCTGGCGTCGCCCCTCGTTGTCGTCGCCATCTGCAAACATGAACAGAACCACTGCTCGGTAACCCGCGAAGTAACCGCGGTCGCATGCTGCAAAGTTCGAGTCGCATAGGGATGGGTCTCCGTCATGGCTCTGCAACAGTAGGAATGGGGTTGTGGGGTCCAGTGGGACGTGTTTTATAGACGATGTCATACATGCAAAGCCCGGGAATTGTGGGAACAGAGCACTTGGGTGGACGTTTTGGGGTCGAGATATTTGCATAGCAATACATGCAAGCAAAAGAAGGGGAATCCCCACGCAATGCCGTAACGCCTATCTGAACTCCCTAACAGAAGCATCGACGGTTGCTCCTGTCAATATCTGTGATTTGATGTTGCATCTATAATATTCTCTCTTGCCCAGTAGAGTCAGACTGGTAGTGATATGTGCCTGCGCATTCGAGAAGTAGTAGAGAAGGGGAGTTTCAAAGGGAGGTGCAAAGGAGCGAGTTTGGGGAGATGGAGCTATATTTGCTCTGGCTACCTGGTAGAGTAGTGTGTGCGTGGGTATGTGTGGGTGGGTGGGTGTGTGTGTGTTGTGGTGTGTGTATGTGTGGTGGTGGTGTGTGGTGGTGGTGGTGGAGCTGTGTGTATGTGTGGTGTGTGTGTGTGTTGGTGGTGGTGTTTGGTGGTGTGTGTTTGGGTCCAACTGTGCACAATGTCGAATTACGTTCTCTCAGAAAACTTTCTCTCGTCGTGACAATATGCTCAGACACATTAAATGCAAACATAACCAAGAGACAACAATAGGCACATTGCGTATTACACATTTTATTATCCCCCCATCACAACACACCCAAGGTGGGGGAGCCACTATGGGCATGTTTACAACTCTCGTGTGCTCTTGCCCGTGTATGATCTTATCCGTATATCAGACGCATTGTTGGCTGCTCGTGTCCATTTTTTCCTATTTGGTGTTGAGTCTGTCTTCCTATTTATCCACAGAATAAAAATTGAAATATCAAACACCATGTTTTTATCAATTTCAAGTTCTAATATTAGGCACAAGTGTTTACAGAGCAAACTTTAACGATCGGCATGTGGACATATAGAGTATCAACGGCATGTTACGGTATCCATCAGCGCATGGGTGAATACGGGTTGGTCGGTTAGCTTCTTGACGAAAAACGTGACATTGGTCACCTTCTCCATGATTCATCGGGTGTTGGGATGTTGGCGTTGCGCCCATTCCAAGGGATCCAAGTGGTCCACTTGGGCCAGCACGGTCTCCAGCGACGCACGATTAATGATGGTGAATGGTTGGTCAAATACCCGGATGTTAGTGCTCGGGTACAAGTACCGGACTTGGTCTGTCTCCTTATGATGCAACACATAGCCGAACACCAGATTTAACTTGAAGGCCGTAGCTTGGTCGCTGATTTTGGCTTCCACGTATTTGGAGAGCCGAGACACGTCCTCCAACCGCAAATGACGGTGGAAACATCGTCGGATCATGAACCACTGGTCCCTGTAGATGTCACTTACTGGATTGGCGTCCGGTAAGAGATCGCTGGGGACATCCACTGGATCTTCCTGGAAATGTTCGATGTCGTCAAGCCTATGATTCGGAACCGTGACATCCAGGCCCTCCTCGACATGTCTCCAGCGATCTCTTACCGGACACCTATCCAATAAGTGGCATCTACCAGTGCCACTGGCCCATGATCCGGCGATGCTTCCACCGTCATCGGCCACTGCTAGACATGTATAATTTCCGACTGATCGACCTCACCTCCCTGCACAGATACGTGAATGCCATCTCCAAGGACCAAACTACGGCCTTCAAGATAAATCTCGCTTTCGGCTATGTGCTGCGATATAAGGAGACAGAGAAACCTCTGTATTTCTATTCCAGTGCCAGCCATTCACCATCACCAATCGGAGTTCACTGGAGTCGATGCTAGAGCAACTGCAGACCGCGGATCCCTTAGAATGGGCCTGTCAACAACGCCCCAACGAAAATTGGAAGGTGGATAAGGTGACCAATGTCACATTTGTTTGTGGCTAAACTGATCGACCACCCCATCAAATAAACGCATTCATCCATCACATGCGCTGACGGATACCGTAATATGTCGCATATTCTCTATATGTCCACATGCTGATCGTTGAAATCTGCTTTGTAAAACATATACCTAATATTACGAAGCTTGGTATTTAAAAAAACATGGTGTTTGCTATTTCAATTTTTAGTCTGTGGATCAATAGGAAGGCAGACATGGATACCGAATGCAAAAAGGGTTGGACAAGAGCAACCAAGAATGCGTCTGATACACGGACAAGAGCATGCGAGAGTTGTAGACATACCCATAGTGGTTCCCCTAGCTTGGGTCTGTTGCGATGAAGGGGATAATAATACGCAATGTTCTCTGTTGTTGTTGATGCCTCTTGATTGTGTTTATATTGAATGTGTCTGAGCATATTGTTGCGATGAGAGAAAGTTTTCTGAGATAACGTAATTCGACAATGTGCACGGGTGAACTCGAACACAAACCCACACGCGTGCACGCATACACACACGCGTGCACGCATACACACACGCGCGCGCACCCCCCCCACCACACACAGATACACACTTTCTGTACCCGGTACCCTAAAGGGGAAATAACTCTACCAGGTAGCCAGACCGAACCTGGTCCTTCCCTTATATGTGTTGTAATTCGCAACTACTCGCACATGCTCACCTCCGAAACTGCCCCATTTCTCTACTATTAACCGATAGCGCATGCGTTTAAATAAATAGCAACCACCCCAGTCGGACTCTACCCCATAAGTGCTTCATCCACGACTGCGCATGCGCATTTGGACCACAAATGGTTCATATGTCCTTCCCTATGGGTTAATGTATAGGAAAATACATGTCTCCAACGATGGACTGATTGGAGGAGAGAACAACCTAGGAGAGTTCTCTTGTGGGGTGAAAGAGGCGGCAGGTGGGAATGTTCATCATCCCCTGATCCACAGCCGACATGTGCTCTTGTACGACTTGCGAGAAGCAGTTTACTCGTCAAAATAATTTACGACGCCACGAGACCTCCGCCCACAGCGGCGCACGGTATACGTGTATAACCTGCGCACGGTCATATAATCGGGATGATGCTTTACTGCGCCACAAACGGTTATTCCACGAGGGCGCGGCTGAACAATGTAACGATTGTGGTCAACTCTTTAAACGGCCCAGTCAGTTAAGAAATCACCAACGCTCGATTCATGGCCCGTCACCACGACAACACTGAAGAGGAGCCCCGGAAGGTCTGCCCCACTGAAGACGAGCCCAGGGAGACTAATGTCACTGGTGAAGCGAACTTAGACAGCCCGCCTCTACCCGCTGTCGCGGGGGGGGGGGGGGCCTGGATGACCAGCTGGATCCCAGTGATACGGTTCCGCGTCATAGGCCTGACGACATCGAACATTTACAGGAAGATCCAGTGGATGTCCCCAGCGATCTCTTACCGGAAGCCCATCCAGCAAGTGACATCTACAGGTGCCATTGGTTCATGATTCGACGATGTTTCCACCGTCATCGCCTGCTACTAGACATCTACAATTTCCGGGTGGAGGACCTGTCTCGGCACTCCAAATACGTGGAAGTCATCATCAACGACCAAACTAAGGCCTTCAAGTTAAATCTGGCGTTCGGCTATGTGCTGCAGCATAAGGAGAAAGACCAAGTCCGGTACTTTTACCCGAGCACTAACATCCGGGTATTTGACCAACCATTTACCATCAATTATCTTGCGTCGCTGGGGACCGTGCTGGCCCAAGTGGACCACTTGGATCCCTTTGAATGGGCGTAACGCCAACGCCCCAACACTGAACGGATCGTGAAGAGGGAGACCAGTGTCACGTTTTTCGTCAACAAGCTGACCGAGCAGCCCATCGGCTGAACTTTATTCCCATGCACTGATGGATACCGTAACATGCCGTTGGTACTCTATATGTCCACATACCGATCGTTGAAATCTGCTCTGTAAACACTTGTGCCTAATATTGGTGCTTGAAATTGATAAAAACATGGTGTTTGATATTTCAATTTCTATTCTGTGGATAAATAGGAAGACAGACTCAACACCAAATGGAAAAGATTGGACAAGAGCAGCCAACAATGCGTCTGATATACGGATTTGAGCATACATGGGCAAGAGCATACCAGAGTTGTAAACATACCCATAGTGGCTCCTCCAGCTTGGATGTGTTGTGATGGAGGGAATAATAAAATGTGTAATACACAATGTGCCTGTTGTTGTTGACGTCTCTTGGTTGTGTTTACATTGAATAGGTCTGAGAGCATATTGTCACGATGAGAACTTAGGGTGCACTCCAGGGATTCTTCCCTTCGGCATGGAATAGACTATGGGTCCGTTGTTCGGCCACCAGTTGTCGTAAAACCTTCAACCCAAATCACTTATATGTATATATTTTCTGAAAGAGCATGATGCAACTATTATTTTAAGATATAACACTGCTATGTTATAGAGAAATTAAACTCGAACATTCTCCTCCATGCTTGCTTCATTTTTCCTAGAAACCCCCTTAAAAATGTCGAAAAATGGTCAAATTCGGCTCAATTTCCAGAAAAATCTGTAAGAGCGATTTCAATTAAACTTCTTACTCACGTTCCCTGGTCTGGTCTCAACTTGAAAAGGCGAACAAAAGTGGGTGTCAACCTGCCCGTTTTTTGTCAGATTTTCTTCCCGTAAATGAGTCCCGATTTTTAGGCACACCCAAGGGGCATAACTGAGGCAGGACAACATTTACTCCATGATCCCGATCAGCATGTAGACGAAGCCAGCACTCGATTTGTACGTACTCGTTTGCAGCGTTGATAATGCTGAATAGGATGGTATTATAGATATAAGCTATTAGGAAGACAAGAAGAATGATGATGTAGCAGAACAAGGGCAGTCTATCGTATTATGAAATTAGACCGGGGCCATTACTACGAAACAGTGGAGGGCCACCTTAAGGGGCAGGGTGTTTTTTCGAAATTAATTATTCACATTTATCGTAATCTGGAAGTGTTTGCGAGTATGGCGGTATACAACACTTGCCAGTTATACATATTATTGTGAGAAATCCTACTGATAACTTTCCCCCTACCCCATCTTTGTTTTGATCACTTTTGCCAACTCTAGCAGAATTTTCGATAATAAAACTCAAAATTAACCCATTTACTCTTAATAATGGACATCCATTTGGCAATATGAAGGCCGTGGTTGCTTTTCCGCTTTCCAATGATAGCAGGAACGCGGAGAAAATGCAAATAAGAGATGTAACCATGTCAAATTATTGGTAATTTTGCACTAAATTTTCTCCCTGAAACATGGGAAATACTTCAGAAACTTGAGAAATAATTCGTAAAACCTCAATAATATACATCCATTCCATCCTTTATGGACTGTAAATGGGTTCTCTTGTAAAGAAAATTTACACTGGCAAATTTATATCATTTTGATAGGACCTCGTTCTGCCATAATATCCACCGAAATCTCATTCCAGGGGGAGATAACTCCTGTATGGAATACAGTATGCAATAACCTCAATAGTATACTAACGGACACACTGTGGATTATTTTAATCGAACTCCTGGTTTTCTGTCCACCTGCTTCCGGAAATAGCACTTCAGGTGTAACTAGGCAGTCAAAATTAAACAATCTGGCGTAATGACACATCTCCGCTCTGTAACGGAGTCTACATTGAGATAATGCATAGACTCCACTATTATGCCTTAAAGGGTGCACTCCAGGGATTCTTCCCTTCGGCATGGAATAGACTATGGATCCGTTTTTCGGCCACCAGTTGTCGTAAAACCTTCAACCCAAATCACTTATATGTATATATTTTCTGAAAGAGCATGATGCAACTATTATTTTAAGATATAACACTGCTATGTTATAGAGAAATTAAACTCGAACATTCTCTTCCATGCTTGCTTCATTTTTCCTAGAAACCCCCTTAAAAATGTCGAAAAATGGTCAAATTCGGCTCAATTTCCAGAAAAATCTGTAAGAGCGATTTCAATTAAACTTCTTACTCATGTTCCCTGGTCCGGTCTCAACTTCAAAAGGCGAACAAAAGTGGGTGTCAACCTGCTCGTTTTTTGTCAGATTTTCTTCCCGTAAATGAGTCCCGATTTTTAGGCACACTCAAGGGGCATAACTGAGGCAGGACAACATTTACTCCATGATCCCGATCCCGACGAAGCCAGCACTCGATTTGTATGTACTCGTTTGCAGCGTTGATAATGCTGAATAGGATGGTATTATAGATATAAGCTATTAGGAAGACAAGAAGACTGATGATGTAGCAGAACAAGGGCAGTCTATCGTATTACACACCACCAAACATCACCAGCAACACACACACACCACCACCACACACACACGCCACAGCACACAAACCCAAACACACATAAATACACATACCTACGCACACACTATTCTACCAGGTAGCCAGAGCGAACATGGCTCCATCTGCCCAAACGCGCTCCTTTGCACTTCTCCCTTTCTCTACTACTTCTCGAGTGCGCAGGCACATACCACTACCAGTCCGACTCTACTGGGCAAGAGAGAATATTATAGATGCAGCATCAGATCACGGATTTTGATTGGACAGGAGCAGCCGTTGATGCTTCTGTTAGGGAGTTAAGATAGGCGTTACGGCATTGCGTTGGGATTCTCCTTCTCTTGCTTGCATGTATTGCTATGCAAATATCTCGACCCCAAAATGTCCACCCAAGTGCTGTTTTCCAACAATTCCCGGCCTGCGAATGTGTGACATCGTCTATAAAACACGTCCCTCTGGACCCGACACACCCATTCCTACTGTTGCAGAGCCATGACTCGCATTTTACAGCATGCGACCGTGGTTAATTCACTCACGGGTTACCGAGCAGTGGTTCGATCCATGTTTGCAGATGGCGACGACAACGAGGGGCGACGCCAGATCCTGGAAGAGTTTACAGAAGCGGTCCTCGACAGAGTCGACTCGATGGAGAGGTGTGCTATCACCCATCACTACTGGACTATGACAGCCATCCTTGATGCCTGGGTTGTAGACCACGAGCGCTCACGCCGGAACCAGCGACGGTTCGTTGGCTTCACATTGGTCTTTGCCCTATTGCCCCTGACGCTATGGCAATGGCAGTTCTGTCTTACTGTTGAGCGCTTCTCTCTTGCAGGAAACAAGCCTATGTTTATGTATACTATGATTGTCTTTTTGAATTTGGTGCTACTACTGGAATATGGAATAGGTCTTTGGATTATGGACGCGGATATTCTTTAATGGACGACGGCTTATATGAATGACGGACCAGACACTTGTAAGTAAAGAAAAGAACGGCTCTTCAGAGCCTCCATGTCCTCCGAAAGAGAGACGGCTAAGCACAATGTTCAAACATAGACACGCGCGCGCGCGCACGCACAAACACACACGCATACACACACACGCCCTCACACGCACACACAGGTAACTATACCAGGTAACCGGATGGAAAAATGCACCTATCTCCTCCAAACGCACTCAATTGCACCTCTAAAATGACCGCTTTCGCTACTACTCGTACTGATGACGTCACAGATGACGCGGACATCCCTCAAGTCAGGGCCTACACACCGAGGGCTTCACTTTGACACCTCACACGACGCATTTTGACCAAGAACGGTCCCTCAATCGCTCAAACACATCCTCACGCACCTCCAAAACGCCCGCTTTTGCTAATACCCCTACTCTCGACGTCACCAGTGAGGTCACAGATGACATGGACATCCCTAAAGTCGTGGTCTATACCACGAGAGCTTCAATTTGACACCATACACGGCCTATTAGGACCAAGAATGGTCCCTCAATCACTCAACAGACCCCCACGAACCCCTAAAATGCCTGTTTTCTATACTACGGCCAGACTGCGGATGATCAGAATGATGAAACCGGACTAGACACGAGTCCAATCCGACGCTGCCCCAACAGAACTTCAAAATAAGGCCTCATACGACCAAGCGGATCAATATGGGTCCATCTCGACCTCAAAACGTCCATTCCAATGTCCTTTTCTACTGCGCATGCGCAGATGGACGATATTTTCACACCCACCCCACACCCATTCAGTTGGACGCTCTCCCACGAGAGCTTCAAACTGATACCTCCCATGACCCATTATGGGTTCACCTTGGCCCCAAAACGTCCCTTCCAATGCCCTTTTCTCACCATTCCCTGCCTGCGCATGTGCAAAATGTTGAAGACGGACGACACGCTAGTTCCGTCGGATGGTCCCCACGAGAGCTTCACGATGATACCTAATACGGCCCAATCGGACCAATATTTGCCCGTCACGACCCCAAAACGTCCATTGAAATACCCTTTTCCTACTGTGCATGCGCAGATAGACGATATTAGCACCCCACACCCATCCGGTTGGTCGCTCGTCCACCAACGCTTCAAACTGATACCTCACACGACCCAATCGGGCCACGATGGGCCCACCTAGATCCGAAAACGTCCACCTCGATATACCTGCCTACTGCGCAAGCCTCATCAGCACTTTTTAAAAATTCAACCCATGGCCTCGAGACCCCTCCTATCGTGTTCTAGAACTTGAGATGAAGAAAACAAGGGGTCACACCCCACACCGCAAATGTCCATGTGTGGGTTTCCCATTGAGACTAACATTGTCCAGTGCGCAAGAAAGAACCTAACATGTCCACCCCAGATGTACCTGAACTTTTCAGGAAAATGCAACCCCTGGTCTCGAGACCTCTCTCATCATGTTCTAGAGACAAAGAAAACAATGCGCCACACCCTATAGTAAAATCCACAAGAATGAAAATGACCACCCCTATCCCATACATGCATGAGAGTAACATTAGAAAGTGACTCGGGTGTGACCTTTGACCCGGATGTGACCAGGATGTCACGTGACCGGATGTGACGTCATAGTGACGTCAGCTCCACGTCACGACGTCATCAGCCTCAGCATCATTTTTACGACAGAATTTCCACTCTTCCAACAACTCTCCAATCGCGGTTCAACTTATTTAGGCCACAGGCGCTCACATATTCCTCGTTGAGATAAAATATATATTCAAATGAAAGGGATATTACCTTGATTCTACCCCCGAAGGATCTCTTCTAATTTAAGGTACGTTTTTCCATGGTTTTCCTCTCAAGCTGATCTCCATGGTAACGGAAGTCATACAGCTGACATGCACAGCCAGCAAAAGGGTGGTGGCCCATCACCTTTTTATGGTGATGATGCCTGTTCCTCACCCTTCAAAGGTGATGAAAAAGGGTGATCGCCAATATCGTCACCCTTTTAGGGTAATGGCGCAGGTCGTCACCCTTTCAGGGTGAAGATCATCACCCTTTAGGGTGATAACATATTTGATTCGCACTCATAGCTGATCACCCTTTTAGGATGATAGCTATCACCCTTTTAAGGTGATAACCATCACCCTTTTAAAGTGATAATTGAAAAGGGTGATGGCTCTAACTCATCACCTTTTTGGGGTGATGATGTCATCACCATTTTAGGGTGATAATTATCACCTTTGTTCTGGCTGTCTGCGCTGCTCGGAGTTTCGGTGATACTGTGCTTTCAACATGGATGTCAAGCAGTGCGGCTCGAGATACTATATCCTACAATATAATACGAGACCGTGTCGAGTGGGCCTTCGGGCTGGTCAGTTTAATGTCCGCCATTTTGTTTTTACTAGGACAAGCTCAGATTTGCCCCGATATGTTCAGACTTACCCCGACATGTTCAGACTTGTTTACCGGACGTCCAATGACTGGAAGTTGTGCACCCGGAAGGCGAAATTCCCGTGAATACGCATGCGAAATCTCCACTGCACATGTGTACTCGTGGGAATTTTGCTTTCTCTACTTCACGCGTAAAATCATCTGCACGTGTGAGACTGATTTTATGAAGCGAGTATGACTATTTTGAACTACTTTCAGCAGCTATCATTGGTAGATCTGAAAATCCACGTCTAATTTAGAGTGGTTAACTCCCTTCCATGACGATACGGACTGAATTTGAATGATGCATTCTATTGGGGGATAATTCCAGCAATCTAATTGGTTATCACAATTGGGGTTGTCTTTCATTTGGCATGGATGTGGCTATCATCGTTCATTCTCTCAATCTGTGGCTGTTTATTCGTACCGGAAGGCAGTCGATAAATTCTGCAATGCGGAAAATGGGTCTAGGTCGTGACAGTATTTTAAACCGAAGACGCCCAGTACCCGTGTACTGTAGGAATACAAAGGCAGACAGTCAGCCTACTTCTGAATCGGGATAGATAACATACGTATTGCATCAGCCAATCAGACGGTTTGAAGTGAGGTCATGCCGTTTCAAAAGACTACATAAATGTTACGGCTTTCATCCATAATTGCATTATTGTAGATTTTCGAAAAGTGGTATCAGAAGCATTTTACTGGATTCCTTAAATCTGTACTTCGCCAAATAAGACAAAAGGGTACGCGGTAAAGTATCAGATATTCCCCCGCAATTACGGAGATGATCGATTCTAAAGCCATCTTATTGATGCTGTATGGATTTCAAATGGTTCAAACCATGCCTCTTGACACTTTTTTTCGCAAATTTCGAGCTAAGTTATTTCCCTTGATCAAGGCAAGCGGTACCAACCTTGAATTTGCCTGATAGTTGGTGTTAAATGTAGGAAAAGGTTGTTAGTCTATGAAATATTGTTAAAATTAGTGTTTTGAGTTCGGGGAATAACATACTATAATTTAACGTCCTAAATTGGGGCTCTTTCATAATAAGAAGATTTTCAAGATTCTTTGACCAGAGATTTTCTTTCTTGGACTAACCCGACCACTGTATCTTACCCGTGTGTATCCCAATCCGCATCTGTAGTTTCCTTCTCGGCATATGCGGAATGGTGAAAGTGCCGATACCTCGCAGCAGCGCAAGAGAGAGAAGCGCGATCTCCTCAGCGTGGCGTTCGCCGTTCTTCTTGGGCAGTCCGCTTGCCACCATGTAAGCGTCCCCGATAGTCTCCACCTTATAGACGTCATACTGGTCAATACAATTATCAAAGAACTGATACAGGGAGCTCAAGAGCTCCACAACCTGCATCGGTGTGCTTTCGGCAGAAATGGAGGTAAATCCAACGATATCGCTAAAATAGATGGTAACATTGTCGAAGTACTCAGCGTTGACTCTCTGGTTCATCTTCAGTTGCAGGGCGACCTCCTTCGGTAGCATCTGTGATAAGAGCTGATCTGACCTTTCCTTCTCTACCCCTAACTCTAGGGACTTCTTCGAAGCGTCCAAGGCGTAATCCTGCAGATCCCGAGTCAGACTGTGAATACAGTATACAGAAAATAACGAAACTATGGCCACCAGAACAAAGACGCACACTGCAGTGGTCACTTGCGTTCTTGCCTGCTCGATGTTGTTGTTGATTTCCTTAGTTATCTCCTCGTTCATCTCCCTCTTCAACTCGCGGAGAAAGGAAAGATACTCATTCATTTTTGCGTAATATTCGTCCGAGTCATGATCTGAGTCGTTTGGAGTTTTCTTACTCACAATTATCCGCCAATAATTTTCGACTTTCCTGACCAACTCTCGATTATTGTCAAAGTGTGGGTCTACGACAAAGTTACGAGCGGACGAATACTGAAGGAAACTCTCTAAATGATCAACTCTTTTTGCGTCATTTTCTATGAATTTGATATTTTCGTCTCTAGTCAATTCCCCCTCTTCGAAGTACACGATGCCAAGAGCTGTTAGGACTCCTGTGTTTTCTTTCGCCCGAAGAATGAATTTGTAAGACAGGACTAAATTCCATAGGCTCTCAGTGGTCAATGCTGCAACGTCTATAGCCAGATGCTTCAAAAATCCCGCGTTCAGTGAGCTGTAGAAAGCAATATCCTCGTCAACATCAACTTTGTCCCTTCTCAAGCTATTCCGGTAGCTCTGTAGCTCTGCCTTGAGTGAATCCGAATCTCTCGTGCTCGAGATGTTCACACATCGGTTCCAGTCCTCCACCTTTGAAATTTTTCCATCCGTGCGAGTGTACTGTTCTCCCAAGTTTTCTGACGTTATGTTCCGTCCAGTCTCGTGAATATACACCGTATGCGCACGCTCCAGTTGCAGTGCGTGAATCAAATCTCCAATGGCTTGACACGCGGTAAGCTCAGCCTCGACTTCGTACAGAACTGCTTCTTTTGAGATGGAGTCGGCCAGCATCAAGGAAGCAAAGACGATAACTCCAATTAAGGGGATGAAAATGAGGATGAGCATTCGCATTAGTTGGACCAGTCTTCCCCTATCGGATAGTGGATCAGCTCGGAAGAGATTTGATATATCCCAACATATATATTTCCTGACCTGTGGGGAATTCCCATCAGGAATATCTGCAAGACACAAGGACATTAGTAAGCATACTCATAATTTAGCATTGGGAAATATAAAAGCAGAAGGAACAAAGAGTCAAAGAGAATACATTTTTACCTTTGCCGGGCGATTCAAAATCGAACGTAACTGTCCATCCACCCAGGAACAGCGCGATTATGGCGGGCTTCGTTCTCAATTCTGATTGGTCAGTCGCGACACGCCTCCGGCAAGAAAGGTCACGCACTGATCAGCTGTCGCGATTGACCAATCAGAATTGGGAACGAAGCCCCCCATAATCGCGCTGTTCCTGGATGGATGGACAGTTACGTTGGATTTTGAATCGCCCGGCAAAGGTAAAAATTGCACAAATTTACTAATTTGACGACGAGAATATACAAGTGAAACTTGTAGAATATGCTGATGTATTTTGTTTGGCGATAAACCGTTTATTTCTCGATTCACCCAAAGTACATTTCACGCCTTGTTGTGGTTTTATATAAAGAATGGGATTATATATAGAGATCTCGTATTTCGACACTTCACCGTAATACCACCGTCCACACCCCCAAAACTCTCGTTTTGCGGGCCTGTGGTTACGGCCATAAAAATAAGCGTTTCCAAGAGACGTGCACAGTCGACGTTCAACCGTCAACATGGGTTATATATATGTTCTAAGTGAGGGCGCACGTTCACCAGACACTACGTTATGATGCGACACCAGAAGTATATACATCGGTGTGACGATATGATGCGACACTAAAAGAGTTTACATGGGTATGAAGACACCGAGGCGCAAGAAGCCAATGCAGATGTGGGAGAATACGAGCAGTGACTCGTACCTCACATGGAACCTCACTCATTCACTCACTCACTCTCTCATTCTGTACTCTACATCGGAGTTAACTCTACCAGGCTCGACAGACCCATCTTGCTCTACTGTCTACATCCCTAGGCCGAACAAGCGAGGCCCTGGAGCAGTCGACGATTACGAGCGGCTTCTGATTGAACAATACACGAACAACAGCATACGAGAATAAAAAAACAGATCCATGTTGTTGTTGTTCTCCAATACGACATCCAGCATGACCCATTTGGACTATTAAAGGGAGGTTCACCTCGACCCCAAAACGTCCACTACAATGCCCTTTTCCTACTAATTCATTTCTACTACAAACCAGTCCAGTCTGACTCTACTCCACGAGCGCTTCAATGTGACTCCCTACGCGGCCCATTTGAACCACGCATGGTCCGCTTCGACCCCCAAAACCTCCACCAAAATGCTGTTTTTCAACTACTGTCCGAATGCGCATGCACAGATTGACGGCATTTCCACTACACACCACGCCAGTCGGACTCGAAAAGACAACTCACATGGCCCATTCGGATCACGGATAGTCCACACTCCAAAACGTCCACCTCATACTGCGCACAGCAAGAATGAAAGTACTGATAGTACTTATGTCGTGTTCCCATTGATCCATGAACTTAAAAAGTATGAATACCTAGATCTGACCTCTTCTGCATCGCTATAAAACGTCCTCTTGGTTGTAACATTTGTAATGCAATTGTGTAAACATGCATAGATCATTGACAGTAGGAATCTGGCCAACTACGGATCTGGCAATATATGAAAAGATTGCCAATACCCTGGCTATGCTTATCAAGAGAAACATTCGTTTTGAGGAATATATTAACATACTCAGAGGTCAAATTTCAAGATTTTAAAGCTGGCATCTACATTATACCTGATTCCAAGTGAGATGAAGCAAGATAACCAACTCCAAGATTGTTATCTCCAAGAACTTCAACTCCAAGATGTTCATCTCCAAAATATTCAAATCCCGCGAGATTTCACAGCTCAAGACAAAAGTGAATTTGAGAACAAAATCTCAATTCAAATAGAGAGAACAGGACAAAACTGTGTTGGTCTACGTGCAGCTTCCAAATAATGTATCCAAACAGCGTATGCACCCCCGACTAAGAAGAAATGATCAGATGATAGTTCAGAATCTAGGAAAGAAGGATCTGTTTATTCTTTGGTGCTCGCATTGCTGTTTCGAACCCCGCCAGTGTAATGGGGATTCCTTTCATCTCGCTGCCTAGGCTCTTTATTGCTATGCATATAACCTTGGGGTTGACCTCCAAGATCGAAGGCCAATTGACCTCCGGAAATTACCGGACCTCCCCAGAATTCAGGCGAAGCGACAGCAAGATCAAAAGTATTGGAGAATTGACCGCACCATCGTTAATACAAACGGGTCTATACAGCGTATAGCTCATACCAAAGGGTGTATGTACCCCCAATACATTCACTGCACACATGGTGACGTCACGGAAGGAAACTTGTTTAGAATTGCCCCCGATGAAGTCACGAGAATTCCCTAGAGAGGCATTACTGGGGATGAATTAAATGAAATAGAAATGAAATCAGGCGTTAAATGCTCATTGGAACCGGGAACTGTCAGGATGAAGCATTTAAGGCGCTTTGGCCAGAAACAGGAAGTGTGCATTTACATACGGCACACAAAATATACAAATATTTAACTAAACAGGCACAACGACATGGTATTACCATCTTGAAAAGACTGATTAGGCCTATGGGTAGGGTTTTCATGTCTTTAACTTCTATCTCTGACATCAAGGACCAGTCGATTCCCAAGCCTCTAATTCCACTGAGTTATGATTTGGCTGTGGATGTTGATACAGACACACGGAATGTAATGCTTTCCCTTGCGACCGTATATATTCATCGAAGAGAATATGTTTCGATATGCCAGGACAGATCTTAAACCCATGATATATCTTTCTTATGTTAAAATGATTCAGTTTGGCTTATCAATACCCAGAGATAAATTGACTCGTATAGAGTCATATTTTTTATCATTTAAAAAGTGATCGTATAACAGTATTTTCGTTATTTTGGGATAACACTATCTTAGAATAGCACAAATTCTAGTGCTGAAAATTTGGTCGAGTCCCGTGCAGGATTCGAACCTGCGACCCCAGAGTCAGGCACCTAATCGCCAGCACTGTATGTCGGCGATCTAAACGACTCGGCCAACGGGCCTCCCACAAAATAGGCGGTAGCAGACTGGTAGTCTTGTATGTTCGCTTTCAAGACTACCGGTCTGCTACCTCCTATTTTGTGGGAGGCCCGTTGGCCGAGTCGTTTAGATCGCCGACGTACAGTGCTGGCGATTAGGTGCCTGACTCTGGGATCGCTGGTTCGAATTCTGCACGGGACTCGACCAAATTTTCAGCACTAGAATTTGTGCTATTCTAAGATAGTGTTATCCCAAAATAACGAAAATACTGTCATCTAGAGTCAACAATTGGATTACCCAATGTCGTACAGGTATAAGAAAAACGGAGGTCCACCAAATATGAGTGTTCTCTTGCTATGGTTCAACTCAACCCGGACACTGACATCTGAAAAGTGTCATTTGGGTATCACAGCCCGCGCCAGGTAAAATATTGTAGGCCGGAAACTGGCCTCTGGGGACCACCTTCCACACCGATACCTTTTGGCTTACGCTGTTGTCTAAATATCAGGCTCTCTTAGATGTCTCTATTATCCTCACGATCATGGTCCATGGCGAAGAATCAAATTAGAATCAACCATTGAAAATCACTGAGCATGTATCATCTATAATCAAATACCTCACATCTTTCCGGGAAAATAGTAGTATTTTAGGGTTTGGCTCATCCAAAAACAAAAATTACCATAAAAGATTTATCTCAATTTATTTACCTGCAACTTTTCCCGCAGACGATGCCCAGGTCATGTCTATTCTCTTGTCTCGTTCATACCTTTTCATGTCATCAACTCTCGCATCCTTTACTTTTGCTGTCGACATATGTTGCATGAACGATTGTGAAATCTGCAAATGTGCAGACGTACTTGGACAACGGAGTGATTTATGTACCTGGCATGATGGCATCACTGAAAGCATCTAATATTTGCCGATCATGGGTCATTGGGAAATATGACCGAATCGTCTGAAAGGGATACCATATTGATTTAACTCTTCAGACACAAAATGTTCGTATGTGGAAGCTTTATATCATGCTTAATATCCATGCCAGATAATTTAATCTCTAATCGACGTTCTCTAGTATATTTGAACCACGTCCGCTATAGCTGGTGAAGCCCTAGGAAGGCACATTTTCCTTCTTCTCCACACGAATTTCGTGCATTTAGTTCCTGAACTTCTGAACGGCTGAAGAGATTGCTATCAAATTTGACACGTACATCGGTGCATTTTTTATTTTTCCATTGCGTTGGAAACTGACCCAATGTCAAGCTGTCCCCCTTGATTTGAATATTTGGAGAGAGTGTGTGAGTGAGTTAAGATTTAACGTCGCTTGCAACAATATTCCAGTTATATCACGACGATCCTACATTAGCCGCCTGCTACGACAAGCTTAGGGTGGCTGGGGTTGCATTCTGGTAGAGGGAGGGAGAAGGCAAGAGGGGGAGAGATGAGAAAGCCTGAAAAGATTAGGAGAGAGAACAAGTGATAAAAGAGAGAAAAGCTTGATTGGAAAGCGACTCCAGATACAAGATACATCGTACAGGTATACAACGTACAGGTATTAAAATATATGATACATTATTAACTATTGGTATAGCAAAATGCCCATAACCCAGGCCTGTCTCTTTTTTTCATGGGAGCAGCGGCATAGAGTTTAAGATAATGCCTGCAATACAAGATACGTTACCCAAACTACTATCAGGGTACCGGATATGTTCTTCAATCATTTTCTTCAACAATAAAACCTTGTTGACTAAAATAATACGTCTGTCTCATTTAGGCAAAACGAACCGGAAACATACTTGTATATACATTGTACCGGTACAGGTATTAATTCCACAAGGACCTAGTCCATAGATATATTTAGGCTCTTCTCTTTTCGTGGTCTTTTCCATACAGAAAAAAATACGAAAGCCTCTCATATCAGATGCGCTTGCTCCATTGCCAATTACTGATTTTCCAATATTTCTGACTTAAATTATAAAACCTGCCTGGCTGGCTGATGTCACGTCATCGTTACTGCAACAAGCTGTATGAATAAACAGGGCCTGTCGATTACAAACAGACATTCGCGACTTCAAAAAACGTAATCATCTTCAAAAAACTAAAGTGCTGAAATAATCCTTCAAGTATACGAGCAGTCACTGTGGACACCCTTAAATGGATGTTTCAACAAGTTAGGACTACGTTTCAACACTTTAGTTTTAAGCGTGTGCTAATGGGGAATTATGAGGCAGTTGTGGTGCCGAAAATATTCAATATTTTTCAGACCTAAGGGGCAGGGGTACATACGGTTACCTGTGTGACCCATAGAGTGATTATAAAGCGACAGGTGTGCTGACAGGTTTGCATCGTCTAATAGATATTGCATTAAATCAATAGAACTTTGTAAACTTCTGGACTTATCACAACAGAGTTTGAGTTTGCAACATTATAGATACACTTTTACAAAAGCATTACTAACGAAGGCTCTCTGACTTGGACACCGTGGTAGTAATTTTCATAATATAAACATGATAACAGTTGTAGGCTAGATCCGAAGTGTTTCAGCGTTCTGGTATATGGACGGTCACACGTGTTTAGAGCTTGCTTTGACATTAGCAGATTTAGTTTTTTTTTCATTATCGCAGTGTAGGAAGGGTTAAAAGTATTAGAAGAATGTCTCAATTATAGTAATTAATCAAGTCCACGATGAGTAGTTTATACACAGCATCTTTGCAAAGAGACATCAATATGATATTAGCATATATAAACTTGTAATATTCAGCAGTCACTATTATAAACATGCTTGAGAAAGATCAATTTTCCTGTGCGTGTCCTCCAACAATGACACTGATATGTTTGTCGAGGCTTAAAGTTCATCCCAATTAGTTTAAATAAATATTATATTCTTAATTTGTTTTTTTCTATCTCTTTCGAAGCATGTTTGTTCATCTATGGAAGCACAGAAGCGTAAAAATAACACACACAGAAGCAAAATATAGATTCTTCCGGTTGAAAAACAGTTGGTAAATTGTCACAGAAAGAATGTGAAAATATAACAGGTCAGAAAAAGCAAGAAGGTACATCACCAAGTTTTATAGCGGCATTATGAAATACTACCAATATTTCCGAACCTTCTCTTCACAGTATAGGGGCACAGCCTATAGCAGTCACCTGAGTTTAAAGAATTGAGTGAGAGAGATGGACCCTTCGTTGAATCGGATACTAGCACCTCGCATCGATGGCGTCCATTGATGGGACCTCGTAAGTACATCACCCGGCAAAGTTCGGATTGGCTTTCTGAGATATATGCTGGGCCTCTGGATAGTTTCTCGCTCTTGCCCACAGGTCCTCAAAACACCAGGTTTGGGAGGGTCGAGGTGGTTTTAGTGTGAAGTGTCGATATATGGTGTCTCTATACATAACCAAGTGTCGAAATATGGGGTATGTATACATTCGTCACTCCACCCTAAAATCCGTCGTGATATAGCTGGAAAAATGTTGAAAGCAACGCTAAACCCTATTCACTCACGCACTCAGCCCTAACCTCCCAAATCTCTTGTTTTGAGGGCCTGGCTCTTAGTGGACCTGTGAACACAGGAGCTTCAATCCGGATGTTTGAACTGGTGGAAACAGAAAATTTATGATGATTGATATGAGGTTAAAATGGAATATTCAAAGGAAGAGTTACTATCCTTAATAATTTTTCAGAAAAGGTTACCACCCCTGTCGTGACGTCCACTATCTGTTACAGCACGCCCACTTTCCAGTTCCCGATTGTCCACGAATGGTGACTGGATCCTACCGGTGGGATAGCTGTAGGGTCCGTGGATGATGGCTGGATGATTTCAAAAATCATACGCGGACCCTCCAGCCATCATCCACGGACCATACGCGGATCATCCACGGATCATCCGTGTATCATCCGTGTATCATCCACGGATCATCCGACCATCATACGCGGATTGTTTTAGATCGGCACGTCAGCCTATACTCCTTCACCAAACATGATACTGCAGGCACGGCGGAGCCAGGGGGGGGGCTACGGGGGCTGAATCTCTAATACCTCCAGTAAAAAATACTTTCAGGATGTAAAGGAACAATTTAAAAGAAATTATGTTACATACTTCAATGAAAAGTTAAAAACATCAGAAAAACTGTTGTACTACAAACACTTAAAGGATGCTAGTGATTACAGAATGGCTGACTATCTGCTTATGCTGAACAACTCGCATTATAGACAGGCAGTGTGCAAATTGAGAATTTGTGCACATTGTTTGGAAATTGAGACTGGTTGATACAGAAATAAAAATAACTATATAGACAGAAGCGACAGAATCTGTAGATTATGTAACATATCAGCAGAAGATGAATTTCATTTCATCATGAAATGGCCTAAACTAAAACGTCTCCGAAGCCTCTTATTGGAGAAACTGATACAGGCACACCCCGCAACGACCTTTATGACAGAACTAGAGCAATTTTTGTTGATACTCGATTGCCCGAGTGCGATTGCACCACTCGTTGGACAGTTTTTGTACGAGATGTTGGATTAGCGTCGACATCTCTAATCCACCTCACCCACTGCCACACAATAACATATTATTGTTCAATATTGTTAATTCATTGACTCGTTTGTATTTCATGTGCTCATACCTGAAATAAAATATCAGTATCAGTAGTCACACTGTCATGTGCTCATAATAACGACAATTTCCAAAACTTGACCTGGTACTCAATTCCTTATTGTTCCAACCATAACATCGCTTTTGAGAGTTTAAATCGATTTAGCCACTATAGCAGAAGTCTGTTATTCAGATTTCGGTTACCAGCATAGCCTTGTGGTGTTAAAGCGTGGGAACTGCAGTAGGAAGCATCAATCTATATAATTTGTCTCCAAGCCTCTGCCAGAATTATATGCATATCAATAAATATTTTATATGATTTCGCAACGTGAATATCAATTTGAGTGATAAAATAACCGTCGAATTCAATTCCACTTCAAATATAAATGCCTGTTGGTCATGGTATGTTCATTCGCCTATAGAGATCAATCCAGTACGATATTTGTGTCCACGTGTTGCTACGCTGTTAATGTAAATTGATGGTTTCCCTTTATGTAAACGAATACCCTATAGGGAGACATTATTATTTGCTGACGTGGCTCTATGCAATATTGATACGTTCAACTCATTCAACCTCCCCACAGCGCATGCTCCATTTCGCAGGCTCCATTACCATCCCTGCCACCAATAGCGGAAGTTGCTATGACGTATAGGGGAAACCAACAAACGCACGGTTCAGTTTGAATCCGGCCGAACGACTCCTTTAGTGTTGCACATGAGCGAACTACTTTTCATATGCTCTGTCCAGATAAACAGGGAAAATTATCTCCAGATAATTCTTTTTAACGCTAGGTCAACAGAGGTATTATGCAGACTTGAAAAGTAATCGAAATGTTCGGTAAATATCTATTTTACTATATATGATGTCACTTCCGGCGATGTGCGCGAAGGCCCCGAATCCGGTCCATAAATCTGACTGGTGGCTGGGGTGTTATTAGACCCCCAGCGAGGTGGTTGCAACTCATTGCTGATGCACGCAGACGCGGTTCTTGTGTGACGGGAGACTCCATCGATCCTGAACATCAATAGACACATCATCCATTTTTTCGCTTCATTTGTATTACCGTTATTCTCCCAAAGGAAAAAAATATATCTGTATAATAATTCTAATTGCTGCTATCATATATATTGATATTTGAAAATAAAGAACGCACGTGAGCCCAATGCATATAGGAAAGTTCAATCGGCGACGGCCTCTCTTCAGCCTTTTTGGAGATACATTGTACTCCAAGCACGTGACTTTCCAGTATGATTTTCGTTTTCTACCTCCGTATAAATTCTTTAAATACTGTGAATCTCATTCCCTATAGTTACATATTGGAAATGATTGTGACGAAAACGAAGATTTTTCAATTAATAAATAATGAATACTGGTAGTGTATTTAATGATTACAATATTAAAATCAAATGTGAGAAATGTGTGCTAGGGAGATTTACTCTCAGAATGACAAATAGATCCACCAAGCTGTTAAAACACTTCTTTCTGTCGTGCTCCTCTCTTGTTATTTATTTTATTTTTTTTTAATATAACGCTTGCTATTTCAAATGAACCTAGAAATTATGGAATGTAAATTAACACCTTGTTGATGCATGGGGCGTGCATGAAATAGTGGAAGCGGACCTTCATTATTTTTATGAAAATCACATGAATTAATGTAGAAATGCAGGGTTTTACGATGGTCGCATAACAGTGCCAAAGAGAGGAGATTGTACGATAAGGCGGGATTTTTGCCTAAACGTTGTGCCGTTGAAATAAAAAAAAAATGTCCTAAAAATAATTGTGTTTTAATGTTACGGCAAAAGAAAATAGAAGGTTCTAGCTCGATGAATTATAGTTAAGGCATGAAATTGAAATCCGCAGCATGTGCTATTTCGTGAAAAAGTGTCTAAATTGAACGCGTGTTTGAATAACTATAATTATAAAGCAACCGAGCTAGAACTTACTATTTTCTCTTGCCGTTACATTAAAACAATTATGTTTAGGATTTTTTTTCTCTCGATTTCAACCGCACCACGTATAGGCCAAAATCCCGCCTTATGGTACCATTTCCTTTCTTCAAACATAACTGTTTTCATGTATATTATCTCAGTTATATTTGTAGGCGATGTTCGTTGGAATACAATGAGGACCCATTCCGTGTCAGACTTGGATGGCCCAGCTGAACCTGAACATGTTTTGTTTTGCGTTCTAAGTTCTTTGGCATTTCAAATTTTGTTTTTAACTGTTCTTGTTAAGTTTTTGCAGTTAAATTATTAATTGTGTTGTGTCATTTTCTTTGACTTGCACGTGACACTTCTTGCATGAATTACGTGTCACGTTTGATGGTACAGATAGAAGACTGCCAGTACCTATTCCTTATAGTTCGATGACCAAATCGTTTGCCCCTTTTGGGTGATTTCCCTTACATATAATCCGGTATGGCTGACTAATCTATTCATGCATGAACAGCTCTCTTCTCAGGCTAAACAACAGATTGCTGATGGCATATCGACGATGTACGCGGTGTATTATTGAATGTTACTATATATACAGAGATCCTTTTTACCTGCGGTACGCAGGTCTACGGGAGGCTCGCGTTGTTGTTGTTCTTCTTCTTCTTCTTGTTCTTCTTCATTCGCAACTTCTCGGGGATCTCCGGTTTGAGATGTCCCTCGAAGGCCATTGACGCCATATTGCACTAGAGTGTTTCGGTCTGTCAGGGAACTGTCAGTGACGTCACGGGAATTATATCTTGCCAATCAACCACCTCGCTGGGGGTCTAATAACACCCCAGCCACCAGTCAGATTTATGGACCGGATTCGGGGCCTTCGCGCACATCGCCGGAAGTGACATCATATATAGTAAAATAGATATTTACCGAACATTTCGATTACTTTTCAAGTCTGCATAATACCTCTGTTGACCTAGCGTTAAAAAGAATTATCTGGAGATAATTTTTCCTGTTTATCTGGACAGAGCATACGAAAAATAGTTCGCTCATGTGCAACACTAAAGGAGTCGTTCGGCCGGATTCAAGCTGAACCGTGCGTTTGTTGGTTTCCCCTATACGTCATAGCAACGTAGTAAAGGTCAACTTCCGCTATTGGTAGCAGGGATGGTAATGGAGCCTGCGAAATGGAGCATGCGCTGTGGGGAGGTTGCTTGCCAATACGTGGCGTGTGTACCATTTAAACTGATGGTTTTCTATTGAAACGTGCTTCGAATGAAAAGAATAAACAGTTTTTAGAATATCTGACGTAAATCAGAGACTCGCAGGGAAATATTTGCTGGTCGGGGATTAAGGCTTCCGCGAGAGTGATTGGGCTTCGGAGCCATGCGTATTAAACCGTTCCGGCGCGTCACATCTGGAGATTCATAGGAAATTCATGTTGTCGTCCCCCGAGCGTAGAATCGGTCCCCTTCGTAGATTTCCGCTCGGGAGTTCCGAATGGTTCTTCTTGTGACTTTTTGAAACACGCATGCGCTAAGAGAGTGTGCTCTTCGCCACACTTTCAATCTCCGATCTCATATGACAACCCATTCGGAACTCCCGAGCGGAAATCTACGAAGGGGACCGATTCTACGCTCGGGGGACGACAACATGAATTTCCTATGAATCTCCAGATGTGACGCGCCGGAACGGTTTGATACGCATGGCTCCGAAGCCCAATCACTCTCGCGGAAGCCTTAATCCCCGACCAGCAAATATTTCCCTGCGAGTCTCTGATTTACGTCAGATATTCTAAAAACTGTTTATTCTTTTCATTCGAAGCACGTTTCAATAGAAAACCATCAGTTTAAATGGTACACACGCCACGTATTGGCAAGATATAATTCCCGTGACGTCACTGACAGTTCCCGTCACATGACCACGCTCTAGTCCAATATGGCGTCAATGGCCTTCGAGGGACATCTCAAACCGGAGATCCCCGAGAAGTTGCGAATGATGACAACCCTGTCTTCAGGCACGTTTGAATTCATTTGCAACTATATTCGGTGGAATGAATTATTGCTTCGTTAATTTCCGTTCAGACTTCAATTCTCTTACGTCAAGACACAGTAAACTTCAGTCTGTCGACCGACACATCATCATTATTTTCAGATATTACCATTTTGACTGAACAGTATGTACATGTGCATACATTTTAAGATCCTTGAATTGCTTATATACCAAGGAGGATGAGCCGCAACCTTGTCAGTGGTTCAGCTAATTTGCATACAGTCACAGGCGACTGTCTTAGTAAGTAGAACAAGTAAGTTCACTACTTCTAGCAATCATTTTATCTACCCAATCTAGATAATTCACAAATTGGTGAAGAAGTAGTCAAGTAACGCATTGGCATTGTGACTAACATTGAATAATACTTGGTATCAAATTATAGATCATGCATCATAAAAACAAACGCAACAATTACGTTTAAAAAGTAAGGGGAACAACTCACAACTTTCGCCGAATGAAGATGTTTAACTTATAGAAATGACAATTTGGTATGATGTTTAACTTTACCCCCAAGCAATTCGCATATATGGAAAGATGTTCTGAAAGGAATAATAAATTAACTCTCTGTGAGAATCGAAACAATGACCCTCCAATCCCTGGAGTTGCGCTTACTGTCTTAGCTATACCGACTCATTGATAATACTAAAAACTGACTTTATGCGCAACTGGTTTTATAATACAGAAATGACTATTTAGTATTTAATGAGTCAGACAACACTGTGCGCGAAAAATACATCATAGTTGTGCAGTTATATTGTGCACTTTCGGTTACAAGCATGAAATTTGGCACATAGCTAATTTGAATGATTCTCTTTCGGAACACAACCTCTCTATCCTCATTCTCGGAAGCCAGGGCCTTGCTTCGTTGGTATTGATGTTCCCGTCTTCTTCGGCACTCAGAATCCCTTTAGATTAGCATTAATCACTCCCGAAAATTTAATACTTATGTGTATCAGTAGACAATGGACATAAACATATTGCATTAGACATCATACTCTCAAGTCAGAGCCCATTTATGCTAGAATTTACTGGTTGTACACTTCACAGTTCACGTTACTTTGTCAATCAGTTTTACGAATGGAATTACGTCATATATTAGAAGATACTGACCATAAAAGCGATCTCTTGACCTTTCATTCTCATACACACAGATCTTGTTCAGTGAACTAGCCCTGAAATTTCGCACTTAAATCACCTTCGGAATGACTTAGTGACAAACATATTCGTCAATTGAGTATAGGGAGATAGCTATAGATACTGACAAGAAATGTTCCTAATTTGCAGAATTTGATTTAGAAAAAAAAATTAATAAAATTAGCAACCCTCGAAAAGACTTGGCCGAACATGTCAGATGAGATGAGATGAGATGACTCCTAAGAATGAAATAGGAAATCATTTATATAGAAGGAGCAAACCATGTCTTGGTATTGACTTGCTGCATGGAAAAGAGTGTCAAGGTATTTAGTTTGCAGATAATAACACACATGCAGAAATTAGTTATTCTAATCGGATATCAAGACTGTCACAGGCCTCAATTTGAATAGTGAAAAGTGTCATTATGCCTCTTGGACAGTTCGATAATTCAATCCTTCAACCCCATTCCATAGTTTCACAGATCAAAGTGATAGACCTGATAATAAATTCATTGAAAAATTAACTCAATCTGAATAAAACTTAGACTTAATAACCGCTCCTCTATCGGACATGTCGCTAATTAAGATCTGGGCCAGTCTGTATCTTAAATCTGTCGAGCATGTCAGACTGGCGACCAATCACAGTCCAACTCATGGAGAGCAGGAACTTCGTCAGACGCCTGAGTTGGATTTTTCTGCGCCCCGTTCACTACAGAAATAATCGAATAGGCATATATTCGCCCGTTGAAGTTGGACTGTGATTGATCGCCAGTCTGACATGCGCGACAGATTTAAGATACAAACTGTCCCAGATCTTAGGTCAGGGGAATCCCGCTCTCTAAAATGGAGGTAAAAAGGGTCGTTTTCGCTCAATAAATCAGTTCACATAATGAATTCAGCAAAATCCTCTTGAGGCGCATACAGTCATACCTATCCGCATTAAATGGTAGTAAAAAAGTAAATTGTCATCTATCTAATTTGCATAATAATAGGCTAAACATCCTTCGCGCTGTTTAAACAACATTGCCTGGTTCTTCACATGGCAAATTAATTTTATGAAATGGAACAATAGATAAATCAATGCGCCTGAAATTTTGGTGTATTGGTTAAGAAGGAATCAAAAATTATTGAGGAAAACGACAGTATTTACCTCCAATTTAGAGAGCGGGATCGCCCAAACCTGGATAGAGGAGCGGTTATCAAGTCTGAGTTTTGATCAGATTGAAATTAACTTTGAAGGAAATATAAATTTTCCATTTTGCTCGGCAAAGTAAGCGAGAAGGGAGACTGAAGAGCGTAGATTTTCGCGCTGTGACTAAATCTTTGTAATTTGTTTTGATTTCCAAATATTTGAAAGCCTTTTTGATTTGCAAAAATCAACGGCTGAACCGAATGTTTTCAAACTTGGCATACACTTGGTACATACGATACCAAGACATTGTCAAAGCGATCATTGTGACTTCGTCTGTTAATTCAGTATGGACGGCACGGACCAGTCAAAATCGTCGGATTTCGAACGGGGAAAGTGAATATATATATATGGTATCAGACCTATTACGCAATTCCTTCAATTGTGGGTTAGAAGTTGAAAATTGCTTCCCTTGGCATGAAAACACTGTCAGATGGCGCTTTTTTCTACAATTACCACTGCCTCCGCTGATATGTCTTTCACTGTATTATTGCCACTGCCGCAGGTTTTGACTACAATGTAGTCATTTCTCACTTGTTATTTCAGAAGTATGCAAAGCAGTAAATAGTTGCTCCCAATATAGGGGGCCTACTCTATGTTAAAATGCACCGTGAAATACAGTTTCCATTCAAGTATATATTATTCATGGTAATCACGAATTAATTTGGCAGCTCACAATGTATTACATTTATTTATTTATCTCCATCATTGACAGACTTCTTCAATAGTACTCTTTCTGCAATGAAATGATCTACAAGGGAGCCGTTTTAAGCTCATTATTTCATTTCTTCAGATCGCTGAAGTGAAACACATATAAACCAAGTGGTACGAGGGAGCCGTATAATACTCATTATTTCGTTTGTTTAGACCAGTGAAGTGAAACACAAATAAACTACCGTAAAGACCAGTTAATTCATTTCTTTAGACAAGGAAGCATGATTGCCTTCATTTCTAGAATTATTTTGTTCGTGAGTATTCAAAACAAGGATAGTATCTCCTTGTATGCACAAGTTAATTGCCGTTGAATCAAAGAAGTTTTGTGTTCAAAATTATGGTTCTACTGGATATTTCACGTGAGAGGTTCCCCGTCGGAGCTATTGGCACCTTCGTGCAGTGTTAACAATTCAGCCTGATGCGAGCCAACAAACCTGAGGATGTATATGTGATGGAAATAAAAGTAGAATTCCACATTATTTCTCCTTTTTCTGTCTTATTTCGTACTACCATTGGTATATCTTTTCTCTCTGCATGCTATGTGGGATGTTTTACGCGAGATGTTAAATCGGATCGTTTCTAACCAGCGGTCGTCCGCATCGTTTGCATGTTATGGCTAAGTCCTATTGACAAAAGAATCTTTTAGGCTGAATGAATTTTGTTATGGAGACTACCTTCTCAGTAATTAATTATTTGGTTTCTCATTATATATTCTTCACGATAGTATATTTAATTGCCCCGAACATCCTGACAAGTCTTGTCAGGATGTTCGGGGCAATTGAATATACTATCGTATATACATTCTTTTAACCGTATGGGAAGCCGCCCGAAAACATCAATTCCCACAGTTAATTTTTTGCATGCATATATGTTCTTTATGAATCAAAATTAAACTCAAAATCATTTTGTATTTTTTTTAAAACTATAGAGAGGGGGAAATGACCAGTTGGGGAAATGACCTCTGATTTCAAAATCAAAAGTCTGTAGACTACCTAACCTTGCAGACCGTACATCCATATTTGCGTTAGCTGTACCATGCAATATACCAGCGAAGACATATATAGATGAGTCGTATTACATCCACTGGTTTCAGGGTATCATTAAGGGGTCGGTATCAAAAGTAAAATAAATAAAACTCCGAAAATAGAAGTCATTGTGATATAATATTCTATATTTGAGCAGTGATTATATCATCGTCACTTCAAAAGTGAAGATCGATAACTTTCAGGAGATAATCGCATGATTTATCTGGCTACTATTATCAAGCTTTCGGTTACGAACTGAAGCCGGAAGTCCCCCCCCCCGGAAGAAAGAATGGGTACAATCAAAGTTTACGTCAACTTTACTATAGAAATAATGCATTGGACTAACGTGACGATGAGTATATTAGAAAGTGGTAAGTATGCGTAATTGGAATAAAATAAAAAAGAAGCCCAAAAAACAATAAAATGGGATCTACTATTATAAAACCATAATCAATGGATTACTATTATCTTTCTGATAAAGTCAATTACTGAAATAGATTTATACGAAACTGTACAATAATCTCCGCTATATATATTTCAAATTATGTATTTTTATTTGTTTTAAAATATATATATAGTGCTTGTAAATTTATGAATTGATTCAGAAATTTGTATATGGATAAATAAAGCATCTTGTTTATGAGCATCGAAGTCGGAAGTGACACAGAGTTCAATCAACGTATTAACAACAGAATAGACTGGTGAACATACGCAGACAAAAGGTGGTTTGATGAAACAAAACAGTTTGTGTGAAAGTTGAAATTCAACTGAACAATTAAATAAATAAATCAACCAGAATGGCAAGTGGCGAAAATAATTTTGCATGCGAAGGTGGACACAATATACTATTTCAACAGCGTTACTTACCAAGGGTTCCCTTTTCTCTGACATTGACAGAATTAATCAAAGATTATGAAGATACAATAACAAAAAAATCTCCAGATGTGAATAAAATAGTGAAGTTGCGAATAGGAACCATACTTTCACAAAATAAATTTTATTAGAAAAGCGCGACATTAGTCTGATCAAATAAATATTACTTTTATTATGGGCGTACTATTTTGCCCGAACTATTAGCTTATTATGTAGTCATTTTAAATTTGGAAATACACTCTTTTGAGATTGATTACATACGTTTTCCAAAGAGAAAATGTAGGCCCTATACGAAAAGAGAGATATGACGAAATCTACGCACATGTGCGAACGAGTATAGCGCGGACCTCACTGAGAGCATATATATATATATACACACACACAAGAACATTTTCTTCGCGATCGGAAAACGCCAATCGCAGATCAAATTTATTGCATTACCCTGTGCTAAACTGATACATATTTGCGAGAATAATCAAGATAATAGACTGAAGTAGAAGTAGAGGACAACCGTTACAATAAAAGATGCAAATTACGGGTAGTACGGTCCGACAATGATGCGGAACTTTGAGGAGTGTCGATATTTTTCTCCGCACATATCCGTGATATATATTACTTTGTGAGCCATTGACAAATACAAGAACACATAAATATACGAATCTTCACGCAAACCACTTCAAGAACAGATGAATTCATACTTTTCAATGAATATACCGTAAACCCCCTTTCTTCCAGATTATTTTCGTCGACCAGAAATAATTCCGGTTTATATGCGATTATAACTCGTCGAAAACATATGATTATCTATCAGTGAAACACAGTATAGTGCAGGCACGTCAGTTCACGGCCCAAACCATACTATAATACGTGGAGGATCCGACCATCATCCGTGGATAGTCCGACCATCATCCGTGGATGATCCAGCCATCATCCACGGATGATCCAGCCATCATCCACGGAGTATCCGGCCATCATCCAGCCATCATCCGTGGATGGTCCGGCCATGATACGTGGATGGTACAGCTATCCTCCAGCTATCCTACCGCTATCCTACCAGTAGGATAGGGTAACTGGAAAGTGGGCGTACTGTATATCGCCCACAAGAAATGAAAGTTCGTTCGCAAATCACCCAAAATTGATCCCTCGCTGTCCCGATCAAGGCCATGATCACACAGCCACCAACAACCTTCAGATCAATAAGTCTCAATTCATCTACTTCTTACAATATCATAATGCTTATTTTCAACAATTTAAGTGTTTTTCATGTATGAAGCCCCCTGTCAAATAAGCGAAGACATTACACGATCCTCCTCTATTACGTACATTTAATCCACCGATGGACCGACGTCCGTAACTTTCCTAGGTAAGGAATGGAGGTCCATCCGCGGATTAAATGAGCGTTTCAGCTGTATGTTTCAAAACGACAGAGGGCAGAGTATCCCCAGTAGTATATAAAACTGATCTGAGGTCGCATTTAGGGGCAGATAACTCTGTTTGAAAAATTCCTGGTGGAGGTCACAGAGGTCAATTATATGACGTCACTATGACGTCACATCCGGTCAGGTGACATCCGGGTCACAGGTCACATCCGGTAAAGGCTCTTTGACGTCACTATGACTTCACATCCGATCACGTGACGTCACAGAGGTCATATGCAAGTATTTGGGGTCAACTGACCTAAAGATCCCCGTTCTATTTTGAGGTTCAACGAGCGTGTGCGATATTTTTCGCACGTCATTCTCCGTGAATCGGTTTTGTCTACGAGGCCCACTGCGTGACGTCACCAAGGTCATATGCAAATTTGAAAAGAGGTGTCCATATCCGTTATTGTGCGGATACACAGGGGGCGAAGGGCACTTCCGGTCACGTGGCCGGACCGGAAGTGACGTCACTGAAGTCAAATTGGGGTCTTTTAAGTGCTCAAAGGTCAATGAGGCTCAATTTCCCCTTTCACGTGAGCGGAACCGGAAGTGACGTCACAGAGGTAATATGCAAATTCCCAAGGTCAATACGACCGAATAAACTCTTTCAAAGGGGTCACGAGACGTCTACGGGGCTATATATACGAGAGTCAGTCAGAGTGTACGTCATTCAGCGTTCGTCATTTGGTCAATCATGTCACGAATTCTACGTGCCATCCTTCCACTTACCCCTGAGGTGGGGTTACATGTCTATGAGAATAAAGTCACCATCGTGGAAGGCCGTGGAGATATTTGCTAATCGCGCGCTGAGACCATATCGAATACGGTTATGCTACACCATGACGGCTGGACCAAATTTGAACGGGTGTTGAGCGGTGAGCTCGATGGTGACCTCATCCACGTGAGGAATGCCATCTACGTACACCGTGGGCCATGCATTGCACGTCTGGGGCGTTACCAGGATCCCACCCAAAGCTTCACGCTAGACCCTTATCTATGGATGGCCTTGGAGAAAGGGGTGCCTATTGTGGACCAGCTGTTTACACCGGACGACCGGTCCGCCCTGAGTGAAGCGGCGGCAGAACCCAAAGAACAAATGATCAACTAGGTCAAGGCAAGAGACCGTCCGGTACTCACCTCCGTGAAAGATGTGGCACTTAACACGCGTAGTCCACTGTCGGAGGACGACGACGTCATAGATTACCGGCTAGACTCAGTCAACCTAGGATATATACAGCGGTGGTAGAACCCGGACATCAGACTGAAACATCGACCTCGTTATACAAATACACGATTCTCTCTGGGTCCATTATCAGTCATCACCATGAAGCGCTGGGAGAAGATGTTGGATAGCTTATACTACAGTCCCGACAGTCCGGCAGCCTATAGTGCATTGTCGTCCCTCTATCGAGTCCCTAAACCCCACGGCATTCGTCCCTCGCAAGTTCGAGAATGGCTCAAACAACAAGACACCTACCTTACATCGAGCTGCCCGCCGACATTTTCTACGGAACCGGAACTTCGTTGGTGGTATAGATGCCCATTGACAAGCGAATTTGGTCGATATGAGCGCCTTTGCAAAACACAACGATGGGAATCGGTATATCTTGACATGCATCGATATCCTGTCGAAGTATGCGTGGGTGGTACCCATCCGAACGAAAACGGGGGCGAATCTCGTAGCTGCGATCAAGGACATCTTCAAGACCGGGCGCGAACTCTTGTATTTGCAAACCGAAGAAGACACCGAATTCCTCAACAGACCGTTCTAACAGTTTCTGAAAGTTCAGAAGGTCTTCTTCTTTCACACCTGCACACCAGACCAAGGCTTCGGTCGTCGAAAGGTTCAATCGGACTTTTAAAAGCCGTATGTATAAATATTTCACGTACGAGAATACACGACGGTACATCGATATTCTCCCCCAACTGGTGGAGGGTTACAATCGAACCTATCACCAGAGGACAGAGAGCACCCACTACCGTTACCGAACGCAACTAGACCCAAGTCCGGCGTATCTTGTACCCCATGCAATCCCAACCACAGCCGAAGAAGGTGTTCAAGGTTGGGGTCCTTGTGTGTATCATGAAAGTCAAGAGCAAGTTCGAGAAGAGTTACCTCCCCAACTGGAGCGATGAGCACTTCGTCATTAAACGCCGCATACCCCGACAAACATGAGTCGATGAACTGGAACATCTGCAAGGGGAACCGTTGCTAGAGACGTTTTACAGCCCGTGGTGAAAAACAAAGCAAGACTACTGCACTGTGGAACGCATCCTGAAAACCTAGCAACACCGAGGCAAAACGATGCACTTCGTGAAATGGCAAGGCTGGCTCAGTTCCTTCAATTCCAGAGTCGCGGCCAACCAGATGAAACGACCATAAAACCAGACACCACCGCCGTCATCCTTCATTCAACGCTCGACCATGAACACAGTGAAACCGTCTCTGAACACAGCGTCGCCCAAAACGCTCATAACTCAAGTGGACTTCGTAGTGACATTGCTAACCCTGCTGGGTGTGTTGTACGGAGGTGTGTTTTACGACGTAGCCTATTTCAGCACTCTATACTTAACCAATCCAGTTCACAAAAACTACCAGTGAGTGCAGGTCAGACGAATGTACAGAACCCTTCCACGTTAGCGCCCATCACACCCGTGATCGAAACGAGCCCAGTCATCACCAGCACACCGAGAATACAGTCTAGGTCAATATCGAACTCCACACCAAGTATTGCAGTGCACACTACGCCCACAGTGAACGCCCGTCGACAACGGCGACCAACGTTGATACACCGACGACCCCGGTTCACTCATAGCAAATTTACAACAGTGGGTTAGGGGTCACGTCCAATCGATTCTCGATAAGCGAGTAAAACCGATAAATATCTCGTCTCGAAGGGTCCCGGTTCATCTCTATCGGTTGTTGTCCCGGTTTGCTCCCGGTTTTCTCTCGAAGTGCAATACCATCTCGATCCTCCTCGAAATAACTCCACATGCTTCTTGAATGAAATCGAATCAAATGGAAGTTTGAAGCATTCGGAAAGCGTATGCTTGGTATATATATTTTCCCTGTGGCAGAGAGATTAATCTCGGCGAATACATATGCATTTAAATGAATTAGAGATCTGTTGTTGCATACTTGCTCAGACAGCGCAATTTCTCTAAATGTTATGAATGGAAAGAAAGAAACATCGCTAAATGTAAATGTATAACCTGGCTCATTATTATTCAGTTATTCTGAACCTGTATTTTTAGAATTTGAATCACTTTATAAGATACGTCCAGGAACTGCGAATTGAATTAAGTTATAAGTCTAGGATAAAATTCCATATGCTCCTCTGAAAGTTGATCAGAATGGGATATCTTTATCGTCAGAGATTTCCCCAGTATTCAGAAATAAAGAGATCACGAAGATCACAGGCGCGTCTCGTACTTTACTGATAACCGGAGAATATAAACATAAACGCTCGATCGAAGTTTGGGACAAACAAAACGCGGTATCGATTATAGTAAAATGTATGTAGCCGTTGGTATAATGCCCTCTGAAGTGGGTGGTAATTACTTCCATTATCTGGTTAATTTCCTAGACACATGAAATCAGTAATAAATAATAGAACGTGAGTATATTATCAAGCTCCCGCCAACAATGCATGCTGTTTCATTTTTTTCTCTCTTTTTAACCCCTCTATCTTCGCTGTTGTTTCAAGCCGACGGGTTTTCACAGACTGATTGTGGCGTGAATTATCAACATCTCTAGTTCCGATTGCTAGTATTTCCGCTAACCACTTCCAGGCAACCTTATGTCAGGAATCTGAACTATGTCACAACACAGTAATTGGGGGAAAAATGGAACATAGCGTTCATTCTTCGGTTGAAACGATTCATGTTTTCTCAAAAAAAATTTATAGAACAGTAATTAACGCACGCTTCCGTATATTCAGTTGGTGTGTCATTTATTCTGTCAGATAAACAAACAATTATAGATGTGAGAGAAATTCATTAAATTATATATTCATAATTTATATATAGATAAGTGAAAGTTTTCGTTCAATTGGATTCACGAAACACGAGGACATAGATATATCGATTAAACGATGAATAACATTGAAAGCATCCTAAAAAAGCCGTATTCTGAATTATATTTTGGCCGCATTATACGTAGACGACGAGCACCCCGAACATATGTTACCAGCGCAACACCCTAATCGCCTGAGAAGTTAAGATAGGCCAAATTAACGACAACAAAACGTTGACATATTGAAACCTTCGAGATTACCTATCAATTTCGTAACCATCTCGAAAACCGGGACGTTTCGATCGAGATAGAACCGGGAGCAAACCGGGAGATGTCGTCAGGGGGCCCGGTTCTGCCCTCCCGGTTTCAGCCGTGAAATTGTTCTATCCATCTCGAAGGCATCGAGAAAGTGCCTCGATTAACTGGACGTGACCCTTACCACGACAGCGGATACACCTCCAACCATGTGCCCGAGGTGGCAACATGCCTTCACCTACACACTTCGTCCAGAAACTTCTTCAATACGCCGACAGCATGATTGCCCCACCCGTTGCCCGGGTCGTGTGGTGTTACGGAGAATGGCAGGCGGCGCACGTTCGTGGAAGGGCAACCCAACCTGGCTGATTTGGAACCGGACACCTTGGTGGTCCTGGATGATCTCATGGCGGATTACAAGCGTCATTTAACACAAAAGACTAGTCTGTAAGGCCCGATGTCGTCCCAGCATCAACTTCCCACAAATGCCAACATATATCAAAGACCAAAAGGTCTGTACAGAGGGCGGGCCTCGGGGACGAAACGTCCACCAGCAGAATCTCGCCATATACAGGTAAAAATTACAACACATATAGGGGAAGTGGGAAGAGGTGCCGACATACTGACAGAGCCACATGACTTCACAGTATAGTATTCCGGTTAACCTATTCTAAAGCACATACCAAGAATCGAACGATTCGCGATATGTGTTGTATCTCAGGTACGCTCTTATTGTACCTGTTCATGTGGCAACTTGGATGATATGACCACACGGCTCCTAGGACCGGCATAAGCGGTATTAGATACAAATCTAGAGAGCTATGATGGAAATGCTCTGACAACTCTTATATTGGTAATTGTTGAGCTGTTTCGCTGTGACAACTCGTACACTGGAGATTGGTCAGCTGTATCGTCGTCAGATGAAAATGACGACTTTTAACACAAAAGACTGGTCTGTAAAGCCCGATGTCGACCCAGATTCAACTTCCCACAAATGCCAACATATATCAAAGACCAAAGGTCTGTACAGGGGGCGGGCCTCGGGGACGAAACGTCCACCAGCAGAATCTCGCCATATACAGGTAAAAATTACAACACATATAAGGGAAGTGGGAAGAGGTGCCGACATACTGACAGAGTCACATGACTTCACAGTATAGTATTCGGTTAACCTATTCTAAAGCACATACCAAGAATCTAACGATTCGTGATATGTGTTGTATCTCAGGTACGCTTTTATTTTACCTGTTCATGTGGCAACTTGGATGATATGACCACACGGCCCCTAGCACCGGCATAAGCGGTATTAGATACAAATCTAGAGCGCTATGATGGAAATGCTCTGACAACTCGTATATTGGTAATTGGTGAGCTGTTTCGCTGTGACAACTCGTACACTGCGAATTGGTGAGCTGTATCGTTGTCAGATGAAAATGACGACATTTAACACAAAAGACTAGTCTGTAAGGCCCGATGTCGACCCAGCATCAACTTCCCACAAATGCCAACATATATCAAAGACCAAAGGTCTGTACAGGGGGCGGGCCTCGGGGACGAAACGTCCACCAGCAGAATCTCGCCATATACAGGTAAAAATTACAACACATATAGGGGAAGTGGGAAGAGGTGCCGACATACTGACAGAGCCACATGACTTCACAGTATAGTCTTCCGGTTAACCTATTCTAAAGCGCATACCAAGAATCAAACGATTCTTGATATATGTTGTATCCCAGGTACGCTTTTATTGTACCTGTTCATGTGGCAACTTGGATGATATGACCACATGGCCCCTAGCACACTACCTGGCGGTCTTCCAAAATCCGAGAGATACCACTCAACTGCTGCACCTGGCGAGACAGATGTACCCCAGCCGCACGCGGTTTGCATTGACCTTTGAAGAAGCGACAACCCCTTTGCACGGGTATATGCTCTTTGTCATGAAGCAAACCACCCCCAACCATCTTCGACTACGGATTGGTATTTTTCTTGGAGAGACCCACCACGTGTACATACGAAATATGTAAACACACCCCAGTGGCACCCCCAGCTGGGGTGTGTATGTGTTGATGGGAATAATAAAAATTTCAAACACGCCATTCTTGTCTATGTTGTGTCTGTAATCCACTAATAAAAAGGGTAGGTTTGGCGGTTCCAGCGTTAGTTGTACAAGATGTCTGCTCGAGTACGGAAGCCCGCTCCGACGCTCCGTGTATTGAAGACGGCCCCACCCGAGTTGGTTCGGACTATTGCACGCGACACGGACCCTGACCTGGTGCGCTGTCTGTGTGAAATCGGGCATAACGTCTTAAAAGGGAACGTGCCACTAACTCCGGCTCAGGAGACCAAATTGGCCAAGCATAAAACAGGTCTCCGAACCCTGGTCCAGAAGCTAATCCTGCAAGCACAGAAAAAAAAGATCTTACAGAAAGGCGGTTCTCTTGGTGCGATCTTAGCCCCGTTGGCCGATTCCGTGTTGGGACTAATATTGGGTGGAATTTTCGGTCGATAATGAGCCACACGAAAAAATGGCTCTGGTGGACGCACGTCTGCCTCAAAGCCTTCAATCGCCGTATCCGATCCCACCTACGGTGAACACGGTCACCACATTCGATCACGAGATGCAACAGATTCTACAACGCCCGGGGTTAAGCGGCAATGAGAAAGTACAACAGTACAATCAGACGCCTCAACGGTACATCACGTTCATTACAACACATATAAGGGAAGTGGGAAGAGGTGCCGACATACTGACAGAGCCACATGACTTCACAGTATAGTATTCCGGTTAACCTATTCTAAAACACATAGCAAGAATCGAACGATTCGTGATATGTGTTGTATCTCAGGTACGCTTTTATTGTACCTGTTCATGTGGCAACTTGGATGATATGACCACACGGCCCCTAGCACCGGCATAAGCGGTATTAGATACAAATCTAGAGAGCTATGATGGAAATGCTCTGACAACTCGTATGTTGGTAATTGGTGAGCTGTTTCGCCGTGACAACTCGTACACTGACGATTGGTGGGAAGAGGTGCCGACATACTGACAGAGCCACATGACTTCACAGTATAGTATTCCGGTTAACCTATTCTAAAACACATAGCAAGAATCGAACGATTCGTGATATGTGTTGTATCTCAGGTACGCTTTTATTGTTCCTGTTCATGTGGCAACTTGGATGATATGACCACACGGCCCCTAGCACCGGCATAAGCGGTATTAGATACAAATCTAGAGAGCTATGATGGAAATGCTCTGACAACTCGTATGTTGGTAATTGGTGAGCTGTTTCGCCGTGACAACTCGTACACTGACGATTGGTGAGCTGTAGCGTCGTCAGATGAAAATGACGACATTTAACACAAAAGACTAGTCTGTAAAGCCCGATGTTGACCCAGCATCAACTTCCCACAAATGCCAACATATATCGAAGACCAAAAGGTCTGTACAGGGGGCGGGCGTCGGGGACGAAACGTCCACCAGCAGAATCTCGCCATATACAGGTAAAAATTACAACACATATAAGGGAAGTGGGAAGAGGTGCCGACATACTGACACAGCCATATGACTTCACAGTATAGTATTCCGGTTAACCTATTCTAAAGCACATACCAAGAATCAAACGATTCGTGATATGTGTTGTATCGCAGGTACGCTTTTATTGTACCTGTTCATGTGGCAACTTGGATGATATGACCACACGGCCCCTAGCACCGGCATAAGCGGTATTAGATACAAATCTAGAGAGCTATGATGGAAATGCTCTGACAACTCGTATATTGGTAATTGGTGAGCTGTTTCGCTGTGACAACTCGTACACTGGAGATTGGTGAGCTGTATCGTCGTCAGATGAAAATGACGACATTTAACACAAAAGACTGGTCTGTAAACCCCGATGTCGACCCAGCATCAACTTCCCACAAATGCCAACATATATCAAAGACCAAAAGGTCTGTACAGGGGGCGGGCCTCGGGGACGAAACGTCTACCAGCAGAATCTCGCCATATACAGGTAAAAATTACAACACATATAAGGGAAGTGGGAAGAGGTGCCGACATACTGACAGAGCCACATGACTTCACAGTATAGTATTCCGGTTAACCTATTCTAAAGCACATACCAAGAATCGAACGATTCGCGATATGTGTTGTATCTCAGGTACGCTCTTATTGTACCTGTTCATGTGGCAACTTGGATGATATGACCACACGGCTCCTAGGACCGGCATAAGCGGTATTAGATACAAATCTAGAGAGCTATGATGGAAATGCTCTGACAACTCTTATATTGGTAATTGTTGAGCTGTTTCGCTGTGACAACTCGTACACTGGAGATTGGTCAGCTGTATCGTCGTCAGATGAAAATGACGACTTTTAACACAAAAGACTGGTCTGTAAAGCCCGATGTCGACCCAGATTCAACTTCCCACAAATGCCAACATATATCAAAGACCAAAAGCTCTGTACAGGGGGCGGGCCTCGGGGACGAAACGTCCACCAGCAGAATCTCGCCATATACAGGTACAAATTACAGCACAGATAAGGGAAGTGGGAAGAGGTGCCGACATACTGACAGAGCCACATGACTTCACAGTATAGTATTCCGGTTAACCTATTCTAAAGCACATACCAAGAATCGAACGATTCGTGATATGTGTTGTATCTCAGGTACGCTTTTATTTTACCTGTTCATGTGGCAACTTGGATGATATGACCACACGGCCCCTAGCACCGGCATAAACGGTATTAGATACAAATCTAGAGCGCTATGATGGAAATGCTCTGACAACTCGTATATTGGTAATTGGTGAGCTGTTTCGCTGTGACAACTCGTACACTAGAGATTGGTGAGCTGTATCGTTGTCAGATGAAAATGACGACATTTAACACAAAAGACTAGTCTGTAAAGCCCGGTGTCGACCCAGCATCAACTTCCCACAAATGCCAACATATATCAAAGACCAAAAGGTCTGTACAATACAAAACCAATGCAAAATGGACCAATACAAAAAGACCAAATACAATATCAAAGACCAAAAGGTCTGTACAATACAAAACCAGTACAAAATGGACCAATACAAAACCTCTAATCCAAGGGCAGCGTCAGTCGCACAGCCAGCACCACGCGTACGGCCAACATGGTTCCCCTTGAAAATCGTCCAGTACAAAAATTCGTGGTTTTCGGGATATGTGGCGTTTAATGACGAAGTCCTCATCGCTCCAGTTGGGGGGCTAACTCTTCTCGAATTTGCCCGTGACTTGATTGATCCGTACAGGGTCCCCGACCTTGAACACCTTCTTCGACCGTGGTGGGATTGCATGGGGTACAAGATACGCCGGACTTGGGCCTCGTTGCGTTCGATAACGGTAATGGGAGCTCTCTGGCTCCTCCGGTGATAGGTTCGATTGTAACCCTCCACCAGTTGGGGGAGAATATCGATGTACCGTCGTGTATTCTTGTACGTGAAATATTTATACATACGGCCTTTGAACGTCCGATTGAACCTTTCGACGACCGAAGCCTTGGTCTCGTTGTAGTTGTGAAAGAAGAAGACCTTTTGAACTTTCAGAAACTGTTAGAACGGTCTGAGGAATTCGGTGCCTTCGTCGGTTTGCAAATACAAGGGTTTGCGCCCGGTCTTGAAGATGTCTTTGAACGCAGCTTCGAGATTCGCTCCCGTTTTCCTTCGGATGGGTACCACCCATACATACTTCAACAGGATGTCGATGCATGTCAAGATATACCGATTCCCATCGTTGTGTTTGGCAAAAGCGCTCATATCTACCAAATCCGCTTGCCATTGGGCAGCTATACCACTAACGATGATCCGGTTCCGTTGAAAATGGCAGCGGGCAGCTCGATGTTAGATATAGGTGTCTTGTTGTTTGAGCCAAACTCGAACTTGCGAGAGACGAATGCCGTGGGGTTTAGCGGTTCGATAGAGGGCCGACAATGCAATATAGGCTGCCGGACTGTCGGGACTGTAGTATAAGTTAGCCAACACCTTCTCCCAGCGCTTCATGGTGATGACTGATAATGGGCCCAGAGAGAATCGTGTACTTTTATAACGAGATCGATGTTCCTGTCTGTTGTTCGGGTTATACCACCGCTGTATATATCCTAGGTTGACTGAGTATAGTCGATTAATTTATGGCGCCGTCGTCCTCCGACAGTGGACTACGGGTGTTAAGTGCCAAATCTTTCACGGAGGTGAGTACCGGACGGTCTCTTGACGTGGTTGATCATTTGCTCATTGGGTTCTGCCGCCGCTTTACTCAGGGCACGAGCCCAGCCCAACTGAACGGCGGACTGGTTCAGATCATAGATCAGAGTCTAGGGTGAAGCTTCGGGTGAGATCCTGGTAACGCCCCAGGTGTGCGAAGCATGGCCCATGGTGTGTGTAGATGGTATTTCATGTGGAAGGGGTAACCATCGAGCTTACCGCTCAACACTCGTTTAAATTTGGTCGGGCCGTCACGATGTAGCGTAACCGTATTCGATATGGTCTCAGCGTGCGATCAAAATATCGCCGACGCTCGTTGACCCTCAAAATAGAACGTGGATCTTTAGGTCAGTTGACCTCAAAATTTGCATATGACCCCTGTGACGTCACGTGACCGGAAACCTTTACCGGATGTGACCTGTGACCCGGATGTCACGTGACCGGATGTGACGTCATAGTGACGTCATATAATTGACCTCTGTGACCTCTGTGAATTTTTCAGAGTTATCTGCCCCTAAATGCGACTCAAGTTCAGTTTTATATACTACTCCCCCCGTTATCTATCTCAAATACGTCCACTTGTGATGATCAGTCAGAAAGGTAGAGAAGGGACATTTGTTCGCTTATTTGTCAGAGGGATTGATAGGTGTTAAAGAAGCAATTAGATTGTCGAAAATAAGCATTGTGATACTATAAGAAGTAAATTAAATGAGTGGCTATATGAGTCGTAGAGTGTGCCTGATGATGTTTCGGCGGTGTTTGAGACCGAGAGGGTTGAAGATTGGATGATTTTCGATCGAAGTTTCAATACTTGCAGACGATCAAACAGATATTCTAACATGCTCCTCGTTATAGCCGTGCGCTGATTGGCCCAAGACCTCAAAACATATGGAGATTATCACACGATAATCTTCATTTGCTTTTGTGATCTGTTTCATTCCGTGCCGAGCTGGTGACGTCTCCTTCTTGTGACACAGTGCTATAAAGCTGAGCGAGGATTGGTTCATTCACTGCGCAGTGGGCGGAGTTCACACAGATGCAGCTAGTGAACGGACAGCACGCGCGAGCATGGCCTGAAACGAGTCACGAAATTTTCGCATCTAAACGGGATAAGTTTGCAAACAATTTGCCATTCCTCTTATGAAATGAGGAAATATTTATCATTGTGCATGTTAGAATGGAGTTAATGACCTACTTAGTAAATATTATCGTGTAATAATTTTTCGATGTTTAGTTTTAGACCTTACCCAAAAACCGAGCGACGTAGCCGCGAGGTTTTTTGATTGACGGTCTAAAACTAAACATCGAAAAATTATTACACGATAATATTCACTAAGGCGGTCATTAACACCTAAGTAAACTTCACAACAGAGACGTAAGTCTTTCTGAATATTATGGTTCGGATTTCGCCAATCAGTTGCCATTAGCAGACCGTTAGCAGACTGTTATCGGTACCAGCATATATACTGTCTGCCTGAGGGAGAAAAGGCGTCTGGAAAGAACGAGCAGCGTTCGTCATCAATGTTCAGAACGCTGCCCTTATTGTACGATAAGGACCCTGATGTTTAGACACGAATGATTATTCTTCTTGTGAAACAGACGACATACCTGCAACATGGCTACAGGACTTCAGTATTCTCCTAGACGCTGTACATAGATCTGAATAATATTTTATATGTACCATAGACCAATTGTAGCCTTTTAATATCATTCATTTACCATGCATTATGAGAAATTAATCGAAGCCACTTATATTTCAATCTCAGTGATGGAAGTTTTAATACTATATTACCTGGTTTAGGCATGCTTATCAATATTTACAAAACTCTCCTACTCTCCACTGAATACGTTCCGAGTGGTTTGTACAGGCATACGCGGATACCTCTCTTTACAACATAGAATTTCATCGAAACTTTTTATTTGAATTACTACTGTTATACACACTAGAAAGATGAAATAAAAAAAAGGGATCATAGAATCACCTGATGATAAACAGGCCCATCAATATGGGGGTGGGGCTCATCTCGTATTAACGCTTAAACGATGTAGCCACAGGCCCCAGTGTCTGGACAGTAGAATTTAAATTCAGTATAATTTAAATAATTTAATTTTTTTTAAGTCATCCTATAATACAGAGAGGAACAGTGTCTGGACAGTAGAATTTAAATTCAGTATAATTTAAATAATTTAATTTTTTTTAAGTCATCCTATAATACTCTCTGTATTATAGGATGACTTAAAAAAAATTAAATTATTTAAATTATACTGAATTTAAATTCTACTGTCCAGACACTGGGGCCTGTGGATGTAGCCTGATTGGTGAAAATCGTTCAAAACCTGAAATGCGTGATATATTTTAGCTGTCCAGTTTCTTTTTTATTTCTCTCTCTATATTTTCCGCCTATTTACTACAAACAGTTTGTAGTTTTTCACAGAATTTCATTCCGAGTAATGTCGTCATAGTTTCCTCATACTTTTTTGCACCGAAAACCAAACTAAATTCTTGGAAATGTATACAGTCGGTGCAACCTTTGCACCGCGGCGGAAACGTTTTAACCGCGGTGGGGACACTAATACGGCTGTGGAATTTGTTTAAACCAGAGTAGAAACCCTTTTGCCTACACTGCAGTGTAAACCTCTCACCGCGGTGCAAAAGTTTTAACCATAATGTAAACATTTACACCACGGTGAAAATATTCATACCGCAGTTTAAACCTTTTCACCGGGTGGGAACGTTTACACGTCAGTGGAGACGTTTTAACCGCTCTGATTTTTTTTAACCCCGTCAACCTTCGGTGGAAACGTTTTAACCGCAATGGAAAACCGTATACCGCGGACGAAACCTTCACACCGCTGTGGAAACGTTTTGACCGTAGTGGAAATCTTTACACTGCCGTGGAAACGTTTTATGCGCTATAACCACCTTTACACTTCGTTTCATTCGCAGTGGAAACATTTACACCGCTGTGGAAATCTTTACTTTGCCGTGGAAACCTTTACAGCGCGGTGGGTGAAAATCTCTACACCGCGTTGGAAACATTTATCCTGCGGTGGAAACTTTTACATCGCTGTGGGAACGTTTTAGTCGCAGTGAAAACCGTTACACCGCGATGGAAACCGTTACACCGCAGTGGAAACCTTTGCACCAAGGTGAGAACCTTTCTCAATTTTAGCATCGCAGTGGAAACATAAACACACAATGGAAACATATTAACCGCAGTGGAAACCGTGGTGGAAAACCTAAAAACCGCGATGGAACCGTTATACCGTGATGGAATACCAAGGTGGAAATGTTTTAACCAAGGTGGAAACGTTTACACCGCGGTGAAAACCGTTACACTGTGGTTTATATCTTTACAACGCGGTGGAAACGTTTCAACCTCGGTGAAAATCTTTAAACCGCGATGAAAAGAAACCTTTACATCGCAGTGGAATAGCTGAAACCGCAGTGTAAAAGTTTGCACCGCGATGGCAACCTTTATGTCGCGGTGGAACCGTTTTAACCGCGATGTATACCTTTACGCCGCTGTGGAAACCTTTATTTTGTGGTAAAAACGTATTAATCGAGGTGAAAAACTTTACACCGCGGTAAAAACTTTTACATCGCGAGGAAAGCCTTTGGAACCCGAAACGTTTCAACAGAGGTGGAAACCGTTACACAATGGTGGAAAATTTTTAACCGCGACGGAAACGTTCACACTGCTGTGGAAACCTTCAAAATCGCGATGGATACCTTTACACCGCGGTGAAAATGCTCTACCCGAGATGGAAACATTTACACCGGGATGGAAACTTTTTAATCGCGGTGGAACCCTTTACGAAGCGGTGGAATCATTTTAACTGAGGTGGAAACCTTTACACCGCGGTGAAATCTTTTATATCTAGGTGGAAACCTTTGAACCTCGATGGAAAGGATTCAACCGCGGTGAAAACCTCTACACCGCGATGGAAAGCTATAAACCACGTTGGAACCGTTTTAACCGTGGTTTGGATTTTTTTTTCGCAGCGGTGAAAAGTTTCAACCTCGGACGAAACCTTTACACCGCGTTGGAAACCTTCACACTGCGGTGTAACCCATTACACCGTGGTGGAAATCCTTACAACGCAGTGGAAACGTCCTAGCACCGGGGGAAATCTTAACACCGCGATGGAAGGAAACATTTACATCGTGGTAAAAACATTTTAACCGTGGGGAACCTTTACATTGCAGTGGAAAGACTGTTTGTTTCGATCGGCTACATAAGCCCGAGTATGCACACTGATTTTACCGTACACAGATGTTGCAGCAGAGACTGGGAGGACTATGGCACACCTGTGTCTGTTCTGATCATATCTTTCCGATTTTTTAGGAATACTGGTATCCGCATTGATCTAAAAAAAACACACATCCGAGTCGTGTCTTTGTATATTCTTTTCCTTCAAAAGATAATGTGGAGAGATATTTGGCCAGAAATATGTACAGTTCAGTTTTATTACAATCTCCTGTCAGTTTCTAGGAATTGATATCGATTCTTTGAAGTAGCTCGTACACTGTCTATCTTCCTTTTCTGCCTAGTTGAAAATTTGAAGACTGTGAGGAGTGTAACAATCCCACTCAACGTCCTAGTGATCAACTGATTCCAAGTGCATTCCAGTGTGTTGAATGAATAGCGTTTCTGCATATAATCAATAAACTTCTTACAACCTTTGGTTGACAACACCTGAACAGCAGCGCAACCATCCAGGATCTTAACACTGACACGTGGGGCACTGTCCCAGTAGAACCCTCAACTAATTCAAGTCATGACAAGCCATGCTAAGATATTGCCACTCTTTAAAGCTCATCCATTTCCCCATTTCGAGACTGGCATGTTAAGTAAAATCAACCGAACAGTTCTTTTTGAGCTAGGTACTAATCTGGTAAGAATGCCGGATTGCTGCCTTGAAACAGTGGCAATTTGTTCTTGGTATTATCAGGGATACGATGAGGAGCACATCTCAAATCTTTCTTCAACAAATGTATCGTAACGGTACAGCCATGTCCAGTGGTCTTCATAGTTCTGATGGTCGTGAGAACATCCGAGCTCATATACATATGTTGTGTCCTAAACTATCAATTCTTGTCTTCGGTGAATGAGTTTCCCAGGTTCTGAACTACACAGACCCATACTTTCACATTTTTAGCAATTTTTGCTTGGACTGCAGGTACTTGCTCGTGGTGACGAGTTGTTGCATTGTTGCTTTCCACAGTTTCGTAGTGATGGCTCCGGTCTAATTTCATAATACGATAGACTGCCCGAGTTCTGCTACATCATAATTCTTCTTGTCTTCCTAATAGCTTATATCTATAATACCATCTTATGCAGCATTATCAACGCTGCAAACAAGAACGTACAAATCGATGGCTGGCTTCGTCTACACGCTGATCGGGATCATGGAGTAAATTTTGTCCTGCCTGAGTTATGCCCCTTGGGTGTGCCTAAAAATCAGGACTCATTTACGGGAAGTAAATCTGACAAACAAATTGCAGATTGATCCCCACTTTTTTTGCCTTTATAAGTTGAGACCGGACCAGGGAACGTGAGTAAGAAGTTTAATTGAAATCGCTCTTACAGATTTTTCTGGAAAATGAGCCAAATTTGACCATTTTTCGACATTTTAAGGGGTTCTCTAAGCAAAATTTAAGCAAGCTTGGAGGGGAATGTTCGAGATTTATTTTTCTATAACATAGCAGTGCTATGTCTTAAAATAATAGTTCAATCATGCTCTTTGAGAAAATATATACATATAATTGATTTGGGTAGAAGATTTTACGACAGTTGAAGGCCGGAAAACGGACCCATAGTCTATTCCATGTCGTTTATCTCCTAATTAGGAGAAAATTATCTCCTAATTAGGACATATTGTCTCCTAATTAGGACTTATTATCTCCTAATAAGGACTTAACATCTCCTAATTAGGATTTATCATCTCCTAATTAGGAGATAATTCTGATCGGTTGTTGCCTCATTTATCAGCTATATTGTGAGTAGTATGTAAAGCACCGTAACCCTCAACTTGACCTTGGGCCAAATCACTTTTAGTCGGGGGTGGGGGGGCAAGGTTGTTATGCAAAGAATGGTTTACCCCAAATGATAGGTCAAGGCCGCTATAGTTCCGGCAAAGGTCACTTCCGGTCACGTGACCGGAAGTGATCACTAGGGATGTATTCCCCCGCTTTCATGCGGTCATGCCCGGCGGTGATGCGGTGATGTCCTGGGAGAAGCCTCCGCGCACAGAAAGTTGTTCCTTGTCAACGAGACTTCAAAAACGCGGGTGGTCGCTTCTCCTGATTCTCCGTGAATGTCCGGCAATCTTCGGCAATGTCCTGTATTCATCGGCAATGTCCGGCAGTTTTCGGCAATGTCCGGTCATCTCCGGCAATGTCCGGTGATGTCTGGTGGGTAATCGAAGTCGAGGGTCCCGGATATAGCTTCTAGGTTATAAGCCCCATACATAACCATAAAGTGGGAGAAGGGGAATTCCCCTGTTCCCAGAGGGAGTCGAACCCGGGCTGCGCGCGTGCACATTTTTAGCAATATTTGCTTGGACTGCAGGTACTTGCTCGTGGTGAGGAGTTGTTGCATTGTTGCTCTCCACAGTTTCGTAGTGATGGCTCCGGTCTAATTTCATAATACGATAGACTGCCCGTGTTCTGCTACATCATAATTCTTCTTGTCTTCCTAATAGCTTATATCTATAGTACCATCTTATGCAGCATTATCAACGCTGCAAACAAGAACGTACAAATCGATGGCTGGCTTCGTCTACACGCTGATCGGTATCATGAAGGAAATTTTGTCCTGCCTGAGTTATGCCCCTTGGGTGTGCCTAAAAATCAGGACTCATTTACGGGAAGTAAACCTTTATAAGTTGAGACCGGACCAGGGAACGTGAGTAAGAAGTTTAATTGAAATCGCTCTTACAGATTTTTCTGGAAATTGAGCCAAATTTGACCATTTTTCGACATTTTAAGGGGTTCTCTAAGAAAAATTTAAGCAAGCTTAGAGGGGAATGTTCGAGATTTATTTTTCTATAACATAGCAGTGCTATGTCTTAATATATACATATAATTGATTTGGGTTGAAGATTTTACGACAATTGGAGGCCGGAAAACGGACCCATAGTCTATTCCATGCCGTTGATCTCCTAATTAGGAGAAAATTATCTCCTAATTAGGACATATTGTCTCCTAATTAGGACTTATTATCTCCTAATAAGGACTTAACATCTCCTAATTAGGATTTATTGTCTCCTAATTAGGAGATAATTCTGATCGGTTGTTGCCTCATTTATCAGCTATATCGTGAGTAGTATGTAAAGCACCGTAACCCTCAACTTGACCTTGGGCCAAACCACTTTAGTCGGGGGTGGGGGTGCAAGGTTGTTATAGTTCCGCTATAGTTCCGGCAAAGGTCACTTCCGGTCACGTGACCGGAAGTGATCACTAGGGATTATTCCCCGCGTTCATGCTGTCATGCCCGGCGGTGATGCGGTGATGTCCTGGGGAGCCTCCGCGCACAGAAAGTTGTTCCTTGTCAACGAACGAGACTTCAAATACGCGGGTGGTCGCTTCTCCTGATTCTCCGTGAATGTCCGGCAATCTTCGGCAATGTCCTGTATTCATCGGCAATGTCCGGCAGTTTTCGGCAATGTCCGGTCATCTCCGGCAATGTCCGGTCATGTCTGGTGGATAATCGAAGTCAAGGGTCCCGGGTATAGCTTCTAGGTTATAAGCTCCATACATAATCATAAAGTGGGAGAAGGGGAATACCTCTGTTCCCAGAGGGAGTCGAACCCGGGCTGCGCGCTCTAGAAGCGGGGTACGTTATCCACTACACCACGAATCAGCCCATACTGGGCAAGGTTGAGAATACCCTCATATACCTACCACAGGGCCGATCACTCTTCGGCTATGGTGTAGCCCAATCGGGAACCCACGCATGGACATTTGTGGTATGGAAGTATTGGGGTAGTCATTTTTCTTTTTCTTGTGGATTTTACTATGGGGTTTGGCATCTTGTTTTCTTCGTCTTGTGAAGTAGAACTCGATGGAAGGGATCTCAAAGCCATGCGGTAAAATCTTTTGAAAAGTTCAGGTAAGCCTGGGGTGGACAGGGTAGGTCCATACTGGCGCAGTGGACAATGTTTAACCTAATGGGAAATCTACTCATGGTAAGTTGCGGTATAGAGTGCGGCCCCTTGTTTTTTCTCGCCTCACCACGTAGAACACGATGGGAGGGGTCTCAAGGTCAGGCGTTGAAATTGTTTGAAACAGTGACTGTGTAGCGCTGGGGTGGATGTTTTGGGGTCTAAGTGGGTCCATAGTGAGTCGATCGGGCCGTGTACGTGAGGTATCAGTTTGAAGCATTTGTGGAGGGGCAACCGATTGGCTGGGTGTGGAATGAAAGTTACGTCATCCTGCGCATGCTTGGACAGGGAATTGTGGGAAATGGGCATTGGAAGGTGCGTTTTGGGGTCCAGGTGGACACCTAGTGGTCCGAATCGGTCGTGGGAGGTATCAGTGTGAAGTTCTCTTTGGGTAGCGTCGGGAGGGATTGGTGGATCGTGGAAGTAAGGCTATGATGCGCATGTGCAGTGGAAAAAGTGCATTGACCACTCACACAGTTGTGTGTGTCTATGTGTGTGTGGGGGCGTGCGTACGTGTGTGTGTGTGTGTGTTGATGGTGGTGTGTGGTGGGGGTGGTGGCTGTACATATAGGGATTAACACGTGTCCCTCATCAGTCCATGAGTGACTGGGTGAGTGAGTGAGTGAGTGAGAGTGAGTGAGGCGTGATATAAGGTAGTGCTTACACCATTAGCCTCGGTCTGTGTCCTCTCCTTGCGTCATAATATCACGATACAGATTAAGGATGACAGGTCAATCATTTTATTTTCCTCTCCAGTACATCATACCCACACTGGGGGAGCCGCGCTGGGTATGTTTACAATTCAAGTAGGCTCTTGTCCAATCAGAAGCCGTCCTTTCAAAGTTCAAACTTTGTTCGGTGTGACCTAAGCATCGCCGGGCAGGCCGGGATACCGTTCAGGCAGCCTGTCCTGAAACAGTTGTTTGCGCATTCTGATCGCATTTTCCAGAGCCTCGGTCGGTGGTAACCCCATATCCTCTTTCAAGTAACGCTTGATCTTCATGATGGACCTGTGTGTGGGGTCGCTTCTCAGCTCGTGGGATGGGATAGTCGGGAGCTCGGAGCTCGTGCATTCACTCACTCACTCACTCACCATCTTAGGACGTCACTGCGTTGAGGGCATCACTGCCTTATGACGGGCGTTGGGCATGCCTCACCCCGGAGATCTGGAGCTCTCAGAGCTCTTAGAGCTCGGAGCTCCACGGAGCACTTGGAGTCTGAGCCTGGAGCTCTTGGAGCACGGAAGTGATGTCATCGTACGCATACGTACACACCTGTGGTGCATACTGTACCCTATAGTCCGTAGATAATTTTCTCGTAAATAGGAGATAATAAGTCCTAATTAGGAGATATTAAGTCCTATTAAGTGCTAATTAGGAATTAGGGGATAAATCTCGAAAAAAAAAATCACACTGGCATTAATACGCTTCCGTAGTGTCTTCGTCTCAACTGCTCCAACACAGAGTCCCCCACCACGCTCATCGACCTGTACATACGCTTGATCTGCGTCGCAACTGTAGCGTAGCGTGTTAATGTAAGTACTTTCGATGCAGTCCCAAGTAACATCACAAGAGTGAATTCCCCATCCTGAGAAACGAGAGAATGGACTGCCTAGACAACCGAGACCAAAATTCTGATATGACATCCGCCCTCTGAACATCATCGGAACAACGTAATGATATTTCACCTGCAGACATGGGTGACCAATATCTCGGGTGAAACCTGTGCTGAATACGACATCAGGTCTCCTAGTAATATCACAAAATTCTATTTCTCCAGTCCAAAGATGCGGATTGTGACCAAACTTACACGATACCCTATTCAGGTTCCTATCGAAACCCTGTTGAGGTCGAAAGGTCAAAGGACAAGGTCAGTTGGGATCAGGAAACCCTTGAAGTCTCAGTTTTGTCAGTGGATGCATTAGTGGGAAGCGATATTCTGGGTACCAAGATTGTGGTCAAAAGTTCAATGTTCAAGGTCACTGAAACCAGAAAAAACCATAGTCCAAAGTATTAATTACAACTCCACCGTACTGCTGCTAAATTTGTCACCAGTATCTATCAAAAATATAGGGTCAAAAATTTCGTCGAATCTTCCTCCATGTTCAAAGATTCCTCCTCCTGATCGATAATCTTACACTTCTTGGGGATATTTGAATTTATAAATGGGCTACGGCACTAAAACATGTCATGTATATCAATATAAATAGTTTGGCTCGGAGGCCTGCAAATTCACTTTTCGATGCATTCCCTCACAGGCCCCAAATATCAGCGTTTCGAAGCGAATTCGTTCAGCCAGATTTAAAAGTCCAAAGACGGATGTAAAATGAAAACATCCAAATGCAATAGAATACCAAAAAAGAGATTCGGAAAATATATATTTACTTTGAAGCTTGAAAACATTATTAGCATCACATGTTTATGGTAATTGGATGAACAAATTGTAATCTTAAAATTTCAACCAAAAATATCTATATATAATCACTCAGATTACACACTCGGTTCACGAGGGTAAAGTTTCGTAAACGTCCCTTTCGCTTTCGTATACGAACAACCAATCCGTCACGAACATGTATATGTAAAAACAACAATATATTATAATTGTTCTTCTGAAACTGAAATGTGTCAAAGCTGATGTATAGTGTCCTCAAGTCTGTTCATTTTTCTCACAAATATTATTCTGACTGTTAAACAGAAGCAGTTTTCAATATCAATTCCGAAAGCAAAGTCAGACTATAATTGATATCACAAGTGATATTTCCAGCCAGGGCGATCACATCTTTATTTTGCGGTACATCCTTGAAAGGGTCAACGGTCGGCATATTATTAACAGGAGAAAATGAGGGCAAGTTCGGCAACGCATCCAAATAAGGATAAGCAAAAGGGGAGTCACTCTCTCCATATTGGCATGTAGATGGGGAATAGGCAGTCAAATCGTAAACGCTATAAGCGCATGTTCGAACCCGCTAGGACTTCCGGTACTCCGGTTGCTAGTGGGTGAGACACTGCTGTAAGATGACCGGAAAAACGAAACATAGTTCACGATCACGTATGGTTTCGAAAAAACAACGAAGTAACATCTTCTATCTTCTATAAATATTTTATATTTTTTAGTAAAATGTAATAAACAGTGTCGAACCAGAACTAAAAATCTCACGCTTTCACTAAATCCATAATTAGAACATTAAGTTAAAAGCGTTGTTGGGCGTGCCTCGTGCTAAGCATACAAATGTACCCAGCCACAGAACAACCCAGACTACAAATAAGTGGAAGGGCACATATTATAAAAGAAGCCTGTAGAATTGTTATTCTGATATGGATTTCGGTACCCCTAAATAATTTACCTGAGGAGAGCAGTCTGAAATCTCTAGGAAGAACTGTGTATATGGGAGGTAACTATCGGTGTACCCCGAAAGCCTTATATCACATTTGGCCAATGGTTCTGTGGATGGTGTTAGGAAAGCCAAACTACCAGGTTCACTGGATAAGCAATCTGGTTGGAGATATCACAAAAACTATTGCTTAAATGATGCTTTAGATATTTATTAATTTGCTCGTGACTGACAACTCGGCGCATTCTTGGTTAAAGAAACGATATGGAAACTTATTTTGATAGAAACATACATTTAGGCCCCATAAAAAAATGCCTTGTTTCCCATCACCGCCGGCCCCGATTTATTTTTTTATTTTTTATGTTTTTTCTCACCTGCCTTGTTGGTGTTTCTTTTGGTACGAAAATGAGGCTGAACTGAATTGGTTTGCACCTGCGACTGTTGTGATGCGCTACGAATGCTCGTTGTGGTAGATTTTATACGCGAGTCTTACCTTGTGTGATTACCCGGGCCTTGCCAGTAACTTGATGTTTCATCTGTGCATCATTGGATGTCACTGTCCTGGATCGAGACTTCTTACTTGACTGTTTTGTGTGTGGAGATACTGAAGATGTTTATCTAGTCGTCCTTTCCAAGACTGATAATAATTCTGTTATTTTTTTTATCTGTAATTGGACCTCGTTGAAGGTCTTTCAATGAAAAGTATCTTTGCTGCAATCAAGGCGACATGTCTGTGATATTGTCGCGCTGTTTGCAATTTTATGGTTGTAATCTCATTTTCGTTCTGTTTGTGTGTAAATTTCTAGTCGTATATAAATGTATAGTAGTAACACAGGAACACAATATCTGTAGCATTGTCACGGTATAAATGTATAGTTGATATTTATTTTCCGTTGAAGAACTTACGTTGTTCTATTCCCCAGTGATATATAGTTTCATGCCTAGTGGACTTTGTGGTATGACTGCCCAAGGTAATATCCATGATCGTCATGTTCTCCATTTCGTGAGAATAGCTCAGCTTATTGTTTCCTGTTGGAATAAAACACCCACAGTTTTTTTCCTTTCAAATCACAATGATTCAGATTTATCGATACCATCTTTCGAGTTCTGTCTACCTGCATAGGAATGGAGAGTTTGCGACTATGAAATTAGAATGAGATGACCTCACATATAGCAGTATGCAGGAGGTGAGAATGGAAATACAAACGCCATGGGATTTCTGCCGAATTATCCAATGTATTTATTCAATCTTTAGCAAGACCGTGTACAAAATGAAACTTTAAAATGAATTGTATACCATTTTAGAACCAAATTAGACTATCACTATCTTAATATCAGTGGATTCTTGAATGAACTGAACCATTCCTACGCCCCTCCGAAAATAAAAAGTCAAAAATAAAAAAGGACCGCCCGTCCGACTTTTTGAAACGTCAGTGATGGGAAACAAGGCATTTTTTATGGGGCCTTAGTGATACTGAAGATGCGGTAGATGAACATATTTGTTTTTACTAGAATCATCGAAAACTGTTGCTTTTTCAAGTAACCAGGTCGTGTATTAATTGTTTTTATTGAACTAGGACTGATATAGAAATATAAGCTTGTACTGATGGAATTAGAAACAAGAAAAGTGACCCCGAGAGCCTTCGAGATGCTGGACTTGATTCGTAACATGCAAATCATGTTCATACTTTGGTAACACAGCGGCGTTCCTCGCATTCCGAACATACACGACGTCTGTTGATTCTGTAGAGGCTGTTCCTCGATACCTCCTAACGGATCCAAAGGCTGTCGTGACATAATCCCAGAACGAGGCTGCCCTTTCGGATAGTTGTCGAAATGACTAAATGTGGTTTCAGGTGAAGGGTTTATTGCTGAATTATGAAGACTGGTACTGAGCGGAAACTGAGTGACGCCATGATGGGAAAAGGCGGTTTTGCACATACGCTCGTCGATGGTTGAACATTTGAATGAGGATGGTTGAATGCTGTATCAGCCATATTGCAACCGAGGCCTGGATTGGAGTTGACATACTGAAACTTCCTCCATCTTGCTCGTCTGTTACTGAACCACACCTGAATTCAGGACTCTGTTAACTTCGTTTGATGGACTAATTATTCTCTAGAAATAATATCCGGCTACTGTGTCCATTCAAATGCCTTCTACAAATCCTCTATCTGATTTGCCGAGAGAGTAGTCCGGCCTTTTATCAGTTTCCGGTTTATACGAAGTGTTAAACTGACACATCCGTGGGACACTCGGAGTTGACGGCTGATGACGCATGGTTTGACCCCTTGGAAGGCAAGCTCTACGATCTTCAGTCGGATGTAGATTGGGAGAGGTCAGCCATTGATAAACCTTCCGCCCAGCTGGTTAAATCGACCTTGACCTAAGGAGCATAGAACTTAGATTTCAAATAAACATGACAGAAAAGGAGCCTTCTAATCCCATCTTGTCAGGCTATCATCATAAAGAATCATAGGTAAAACATTCATTATGATCAATATGAGGAGTTTTGGTCTTCCAACCGACTTTCGCGAATTACTTTCTTTCATGATAGCCTGAGACCAATACGCATGCAAATAATTTATTCTACTCAAAATGACGGTTTTTCATCATTATATTTAATAGATTTTTGAGTGACGAAGTAGAAAAATTCTGAAATCTTGCGACAAGATGACGCCACTGAAACATCATCAGAACAATTTCTGGTTTAATTGTCTGATTGCGCTCGACGATAACGTATTACGTCTTGAGATCATGTAGTAGTTCATGTGGTTAAATACTATTTAAGATACAATCGATATAATCAATTGGGTCAAAGTAAAATGTTGAAACGAAAGCAGATCTCTGGTTTTAGTTGCCTTAAACACTCCTTATATCCGAGCCTACATTTACAAACATGACTAAATAAATGTTAATATATATTTGGCAAGCACGGGTCCCGTAATCACAATCAATAGAATGGCCATTTGTCCGTCCAATAAATCTTATCTCTTACGATAACTGTGACTAAACTCTGACGATAACCGTGACTTAACTCTGGCGGTAATTGTGACTTAACTCTAACGATAACTGTGACTCAACTCTGACGGTAATTGTGACTTAACTCTGACGATAACTGTGACTTAACCATGTCAGTAACTGTATCTTAAATCTGACGATAATTGTGACATAACTCTGACGATTACCGAGACTTAACTATAACGATAACTGCGACTTCATCCACAAAATTTGTGATGTTGAAGATAAAAATCGTTGAAAAAGAATTCAACTCACCGAGTATGAACGTATCTGATTTCATTAAATTACTATCCATGACGATAAGCTGACGGTTCCAAACTTCGAGAAGACCACGTGCACCGGTATATATGATCTCAGACAATTAGAATGTTCAAAAGTGACCTGGAATGAATCTCAATGACTCGATCTGTTCAATGACATTCAGATTTACTGATGGAATCGCTCCGACATTACTGATATTTAAACCGTTCTACAATCTACAAACCAGTGTGTATGGTGGTGTATTACTGCTGTGGACCTTGGAGAATATCATTGGTGAGTTAGCAGTACACTAAGAATTAATCAGAGTGTGGTTGTCCCATAATATACAAGGTATCTTTGTTGTTGCGCCGTAGAGATACAATGATGAACTTGATTTGATTTATAACACCTAACACCACCTCAGAACCCCCGCAATCCCCCTCCCTCCCCCTCTTTCTTGCGAAGAAGTCAGTACCGGGATCCCTTCTGGGAGGAATTGAGGGAAATTGTATGTCAAAGCAGCTAGCATGAAAGATGTTTGAATAGAATAAGTTAACAAATAAGATATCGAGTACCTGAGTTCTACTAAAACACTACGATTCAGTTGTTATTAGTGTAATTAACACCTTGTGATTTTATATGCTAGGAATATTGTTTGAGAGCTAAGGACACGAACATACTCTAATATTTTACAATCTACCAAGAGGAGGAGCGAATTGGTAATTAAGAAAATATGCCTGATCGCAGTTCATATCTACATTGATCCTGAATAACGGTTATGCACGCGGATCTTCATACTCTCACCAGAATAATAAATGTATACTGTCCAGAGCTCACTTCCATAAACTAATTCCATGAACAATGGACAGAGTCAGCTTGGCTCCCTAAATATTGAATCCTGTAATCGATTTATTGTTAGCGTCAAAAAGTGTCCAGTGGTCAATAAATCTACCCGTGTATTGCTTACTAATTTAGTAACAGTGGTAAATATAAGCCAGTAGTACAATGGCTCAAGACATGGCTATCTGACTCAATGATTTGATGAGTAAGTCTTATCCGATAGTGAGTTTCGTTTCTGGTCCACGTAATTGATGAGTCATTTGTGTCTGATTCATTGATTTAGAATAGTTCATATTACTTGCAGATTTTGTGAGTTTTGTGTCTTGCTAACGTAGTTAAAGAGTCAGTTAAATCTGATCCAGTATTTAACCCTACCTGGCCTGGGGGGTGAGGGGCGAAATGGCCCCCCTACCAAACTTTCTGCGCTATCTCCGGAACGACAAAATATGGAGAAGTGAAACTTTATAGTTTGTTATATTGGGGTCATTTTGAGCCCATTTGCATAACCCCCCGACAGAGGATCATGGGTAATCCTTGGGTAAATTCAAGATGGCGGCCACGTGGGGGTATCAGAAAAGTGATGTTTTTGTCATATTTCTTCAAAATTTCTGCTTTTCCGCGATGAAAAGTGGGCAAAAACTATTTTATTTCACATCACATTAATATTTACTAATTTATCATGCAGCTTTGCGGAGAAATTGCATAAATCAAAAATTCGAAAACTCCAATCGAAAAATCGACCAAAAAAATGCCGTTTTTGAAAATGTCGTCACTGTGACGTCATCAAAGAGGCCATATTGGATTTTTTTACATTTTCTGGTAGAGCTTGACACAAGGGTATAGCATACTAAGTTTCAGCTCCCTAGCCCAAGGGATAAGAAAAATATTCAAAGGGGGGGGGGGGAGGCATTTCGCCCCCCCCCCCCAGGCCAGGACAGGCCCCAAAAAGCCCAGGCTAGATAGGGTTAAGTAAGTCATATGTCCTAATGATTTAGTGAGTTATGCATTTGACCCACATAGTTAATGATTCAGTTGTGTCAGATTATTAATTCAGAAAGTCAATGTGCCTACTGATTTAGTGTGTTTCGTATCTGATCCAAATAGTTAATGAATCAATTCGATCAAATCCTACAGATTTAATGAGTTTTGTGTCTGGCTCACATAGTTGATTAGTCAGTTGTATCTGATCCACTATTTTAGTAAGTCATATGATCTAATGATTTAGTGAGTTACGCATTTGAACCACATAGTCAATGATTCATTTGTGGCAGATGTCTTTATTTTAGAAAGTCAATGTGCCTACTGATTTAGTGGGTTTTGTATCTGATCCAAATAGTTAATGAATCAATTCGATCAAATCTATTGTTTTAAAAAGTCATATTACCTACAGATTCAATGAGTTTTGTATCTGGGCCGCATAGTTTGTGTCTTATTCATTCTTTTAATAAGTCATATTATCTACAGATTTAGTGAGTTTCGTATGTGGCCCATATAGATAATGGATGAATTGTGTCGGATCCATGCTTTTAGTAAACTAAACGATATCGCCTGCTGCTTTAGTTAGTTTCGTATCTGACTCATCTTGTTTATGAGTCAGCGGTGTCCGATCCATTATATAAGTAACGTATATGATCCGGTAGGACTTTTCGGAAGTATCCATTTTAGATTTTTATTGATTTCCTAGGAACTTTTTTGGACTTGGGCAGATCGGGGCACAAGGGGAGCTCCTATAAGATCATCCGAATTTTTCCATGGATGTTCTGAAGGATTCTTACGATCCTGCAGCATTTTGGCTCGAATCCAATGAAATCTGGCTCAGCTCCTATAGGACTTCATATAGTTTTTTTTTGTCTTCCTCACATGTTCCAGACTTGAGTAATTATATTTAAATAGTTGACATCTGAGAAGTTTATCTAAATAATCAAATTTGAATCATAGGTATTAATTGCTGACTTTTTGAGACAATAAATAAATAATTTCGTCGCTCCTTTGTTGGCATCAGGCCGGAGTTATTCATTTCCGGGTCGGAGCCCTCGAACTACATTGTTTAGAAATTTGAGAGCAGATTTTTGTGGGTTTTATGAGCTGAGATTTTTCAGCGTTTCTGATGCAGCTGATATTTCAAATTGCAGAGGAGGCTTCAAACTGTACTTCTTGGTGTTGATTTGGGCCACTTTGGGAAAAGCATGCTGGATGGAGACATGATGAATGAGGGGTGAGAAGGCTCTCTGTTTACAAATTGAATAACATTCGCTAGCAGCAATCAGCTGTCAATGGCGGGAATTTGAAATTTCCATGGTCAACTCCTGTCAAGACTTTCACAGTTAGTGTCCCACAAGATAAATATTGTCAGGCCAAGTGGATTTATTCATCGATAGTTTTCTGAAATTTTTTGTGATTTTTTATGTTAATGCATAACAAGTAACACAATTTTTAGTGGTCTGAGGCCAGTTCTAGGAGGTGTGAAGAGAATATAAATCGTAAAGCGCAGTTTTACTCAAGTACGAATCCAAATCCATCACCTCTATAGACGGTGAGGTAATAAACTTTCAGAATTTGAGGTATCGATAGGGCTACTTCAAGTGAATACGCTTGGGAGAACCACGCTATTCAGTATGAACGAAGGATTACCGGTAACAACTGACCGAGGTGTAACTAGGCTCCACACATTCTGTTTATCTGTTCGGTAGTAAAATGTTAAATTATATACATATACACAAGTAGTACACAACTGGTAGTCGATTCCACCTGTTACACCTGGTTTAGAGTGAAGCTCAAGTGGGAGCTCTTACATAAGATATTTCCATTTTCTATGATGGCCGAGAGGGGCCATCGCGTCTTTCATTTCTAATTTAACGCGATGGAGCGATGGAGCTTTGCGATGGAACGATGGAGCTATGCGATGCGCGATGGAGCTATGCGATGAAGCGATGAAGCTATGCGATAAAAAGTCGCGCTATGCGATGCGCGATGAGGCTATGCGATGGAGCTATGCGATGCGCGATGGAGCTATGCGATGGAGCGATGGAGCTATGCGATGGGGCTATGCGATGGAGCTATAAGATGGAGCTATGCGATGGAGCGATGGAGCGATGGAGCTATAAGATGGAGCGTTGGAGCGATGGAGCTATGCGATGGGGCTATGCGATGGAGCTATGCGATGGAGCTATGCGATGGGGCTATGCGATGGAGCTATGCGATGGGGCTATGCGATGGAGCTATGCGATGGGGCTATGCGATGGAGCTATGCGATGGAGCTATGCGATGAAAAGTCATTGCGCATGTTCGTTAAAAAACGAGGCTGAGTTGGACGCCATTCAACGAGGAAGTAAAGCTCTATTTGTTGTGCCTGTTTTGGTGTTTCTCACAAGTTTTATTTTAAATATTCGCCGTCAAACAAATGAGGATTTTCGGAAGTACCGGTATATATAATTTAAATATTAACTATATACATGAACGTCACAGGACCTACGAAGTAGGGTAGGCATTAGGACGCCGACGCGAACTGAGTTCTTGGAAATCTCCACCCCCAGTTGAAATCCTGTCTATATTAAGATGGGCACTGCCCAAGTCAGAATCAGCAGTGATATTCATCAAAAATCACCAGAAATTTTCATCAAAAGTAGGTCAGCTCAGAACGTGTTGGTAACAGTCCCCTAATGCACCTTCATGCCAAAAATCAAGGTTCTGATATCAACGGTTCTCCTTATTTTGCCGACGAAAGTATTCGGATGGACTGACTGACAGACTGACTCATTACCGGACAATTTGCAATCTGTAGCCTACTTCGTAGGAATAATTTCAATCGAAAGGTATATTAAGCTTTGACCATGTCAAGAACACAGATATTTTATATTTGTTGGGAAGCCGAACACAGAGCCAGATTTTGAATGTGAATGAGCAAGGATGATGCTTATTGGAAAGTAAAATCTGCATTCAATATATAGATATAATACCGTATAGGTTTATTTTTGCTTTTGCTTTACTCTAGCGGTTTTTCCGCTGCCTTGTTTTTTTTGTGTCGTGTTTGTTCGTTTTTTTCTGTTTTTTTTTCGCTGAAATATTGGGGAGGGGGGGGCGCATTGCCCTCCGTTCCCCCCTCTTCCGCCGTCCCTGCCTCGCCTACCGTGACGCTGTTTCGCAGTGAACTCAATAACGAAAGGAGGAGAAAGAGAAGGGCTAAAAATTGGCATGCAGCTACCGGTCAAGCAGAATTATAGGCATATACAACCCAAACAGAAGAATGGGCTGTTGAAAACTGCATCATGCCACAAAAAAAATACATTCATGCTGCTATCTATGGAAGACGGATGCGGCCATAATAGGTTTGATTCTCAATCTGAAAATGACTTAATCTGTGTTTCTTCATTAGATCTTTCATATATTTTCCCGTAGACATCTTTGGCGTCACCGGAATAGTTGGGCCTAGTCTTCTCGGTCGTGACAAAAATTCAGCATGGTTTCAAGCATATCCTGAAGAGAAAATAAAGAAAATATCAGAATGTTTAAGTGTCAGAATATGCTCTTGTCCCGTATGTACTAATACAAAGAAAAACCCGAATTTGTGATTTTAAATTGGCCGGGCGTCCGATAAAACTACCTCTTCATTGTCAGCCGATCATTGCGGCCAATTACTTGAATCTAATTTAATGGTTAAAGAGCAGGAAGAATGCATTTGCTCTTCAAAGAGAGAAAATAATGATGGGAAATGCAAGAGGCAATGGATTATTCAATGAAAACCATCAAAGACGAAGAAGTCCGCCATTTAACCTCTCGCGTCAAAAGTTACCATAAAAAAAAGATAATTCGAACACGTCCGTTTTTTCTATAACTGGCTTGAATTGGGTACTTGAATAATCGCTGTAGGTCCTTGAAAAGTCCTTAAATTTAATGCAAGAAAAGGCTTGCGAACCCTGTAATCGTCTTGTGAATTTCTGCGTTTACGCAGCGTCCTGAAAGAGAAAAAATATATGCATTATACTCCAATGTTTCACTCGACATTTATCTGTAATCAAACTATTAGATAATAATTGTTTAAGTAAAACTACGATCATCTCCATGGTAAGCTAGGACTGACTTTTTTAAAGTCGCATTCCAAAATTGCGCAAGCCCGTATTCTGCAAAATACGTAAGATTCGAATCGCACGTTCATAAAACGATATCATGATTTCATAATATTTTGTTTATTTACGAATTACACCGTAACTGATTTTAATATATTGTCAAGCAGCACACGTGTTGCAATTCTGGAAAAGAAAACAATATCAATTTGTGTTCCATTCTCATAATCCGTTTTCACGGCCGCAATCGACACCGCCGATGTTGTTGTTTTTGCGTCTGTAAAACGGGACTACTTTCGAGCTAATCGTTTGCCAGGAGACTCCCGATCGTTTGCTAGAAAACGTCTGCACCTTTGTTCGAGGTGTGAAAAGACGACCGACACCCTTATCGTAGGTTGCCGGAGATTTCCGGCGATCGTCTTTGTTTGGTAGACGTTTTTTAAAAAACGATCAACTCATACACCCATCGTTTGCATCGACGTTTTTTTTCATCATTTAAAACGTCTAGCAAACGAACGTTGGATGGATACGATCCCTAATGGCGTATTGTCGCCCTCTGAATCGGAGAAAACTTAAGCTTACTATACAGGGCGCCAATGGCCGACAGAGGAAACCAAAATGCGCCATTGCGACAATACGCCAAAGCTACCGTTATCGTGTTGTCGTGTTGGCGCATTTTTAAAAGGCGACAACACGACATCACGACAACACGACAACGGTACAGTTGACGCAATGGCGCCCTAGTTGTCGTATTGTCGCATTGTCGCATTGGCGGGGCGCCATTACGATAACCGTTGTCGTGTTGTCGCAATGGCGCATTTTTGAAAGGCGACATCACGACAATGCCTGTTGTCGTATTGGCGCAATGTCGCATTGGCGGGGGCGACATAACGGCAACACGACAACAGTCATGGAATCTTTTCGAAGAATGGGAGGTTGTATAGTTTAGGGGCCCAGAGCAGTGGAGATAAACTATTCATGTATCTAGCTCTGGTGTTTTTGACTGAGTTTGATTGCATGCGGCACTAAGTATGGCGTCTTTGGCTTCTAAACTTCACTCGTCCCCGAAGAATGTAACATGAAACATGACTACATGTATACAATATGGATGTGGGGACGGTGGGTGGGCAGGAGGGGGGTCTCGGGTCTGGTGTGCGGTGGGTGGTCGTTGATGTAGAAAAGCATATATGAGCTGAAAACTCAGAGATATATTGGCTGACCTGGGTGGGTGGGGGGGGGGGTATCTCCCATTCCTAAGCGCCGCCAGTCATCTATGCTTGTTAGCCTATATGGCTTCTAATAGCCCGCCTGTTCCCGATACCGATGGTTAGGCCTACAAATCATTCAGAATTTCTTCCTGAATTTCAGGACGGCTGACTGCATTTATTATCAGCCATATTCGCAAATTAATCTAGCATGCGTGTCCAAGATAACACTGAAATACTCGGTACATTATATACAAATGAGTATTACTTTATTTAGGGTTAAATGGTTATGACTTGCAGACCTATAATCAAGATGATATATTTACATGTATGTATTTAAAACTGTACAGGTAATAATTAACCAGTTATTTAATGATAAAACGAAATGGTTATGGCACTAGGTCACATGACTTTTGACCTCGAATTCTTCCGCGGTGATTCTGTCTGGCGGTGATGCGATCAAAAAAGCTACGAAATTAGTCCCATGTCAACCAAGTAACTTCCTATGTTAATGTATACGGAGAATGCCTAAAAAGAGTATGGGAATAGACGTTTTGAGACCGAGGTGGACCCCTAGTGGACCGATTGGGTCGAGTGAGGTGTCAAAGTGAAGCCCTCCTCCAGGGCTATCAAGTCATGGGTGATTGCATGTAAAAGTTTCTTCAGAAAAAATATATAAAATGCGAAACACTGACTCTACCCCTACAATAGGGGGAAACCACTATCAACCCTATTCAAAAGAGCTAATATCGTTTTCCGGGCTTATCGGGGCCTGCCTATCAAGTCATGGGTGGGTACATGTTTTCACAGAAAAGAAAAAAAAAAGTGAAACACGGACTTTACCTCTACAACAGGGGCCTGATTCGCACATTTGCATCTATACGGGAAAATGCCTGTATGGAGTATGGGGTGGTCATTTGGGTTTTTTTGGATTTTACTATGGGTTGTTTGGTCTTGTTTTCTTCGTCTCGCCACAAAAACACGATGGGAGGGGTCTCGAAGTTAAGCGGTGGACTAACGTATCTTCCGTTTTCAATATTCTGCGCATGCGCAGTCTGGCCGTAGTATAGAAAGCAGACCTTTTTTGGGGTGCGTAGGGGTGTGTTTGGGGTAGAGATGGCACACTATTGGTCCAAATGGGTCGTGGGAGGTGTCAAAGTGAAGCTTTTGTGGGGTAGAGTCAGAATGGCGTGCTTTTTATAGCAAGTCGCGTCAATCTGCGCATGCGCAGTTGGATGTAGTAAGTAAAGTGGTCATTTTGGGGGTGCGTGGGGGTGTGTTTGGGGTAGAGATGGACCACTATTGGTCCGAATGTGTCGTGGGATGTGTCATCTTGTAGCCCTCGTGATGCAGACCCCGATTTGAGGAATGTCCATGTCATCTGAGCCAAAGTGGACAGTTTGGGGGTGTGAAGGAAGGTATTTGGTGTAGAGATGGACCATCCATATCTGTCATGCATTATACCATATCCTTGCTGTATTATACCATATCTGTGCTGTATTATACCATATTTGCCCTGTGTTTACAATATTTGTCATGTATTATACAATGATGAAGGACACGTGTTCATTCCTATATCTACAGACACCACCACCGTGGGGCGGAGCTCGGCAATTTTACAACCGGGACCTTGTCAACATCCGGGTTTCCCAGTGGAGTTTTCCCGTCGTTCCTCCGTCTTCCATGCGGGTGCTGTGGTTTTACATCCGGGTCCTCATCTTACATCCGGGTTTTTTCAATTTTACTGTCACGTGACAGGAACCGGAAGTTGTCACAAGACAGGCGGCGCCCCGATATTGTCCTACTTATTCCGGCAGGGAGCCATCTGTCTTATGACAACTTCCGGTTGCGGTCACGTGACAGTAAACATGGAAAACCCCGGATGTAAGATGACTCGGATGTAAAACCACAGTAGCCACATGGAAGTCGGAGGAACGACGAGAAAAACCCACTGGGAAACCCGGATGTTGACAAGGTTCCGGATGTAAAATTGCCGAGCTCCGCCCCACGGGAGTTACCACCACCACCGGGCGTTGACGGGCGTCAACGCTCGGTGGTGGTGGTGGTGTCTGTAGATATAGGAATAAACACGTGTCCCTCATCATTGTATAATACATACAGATATGGTATAATACAGGACAGATATAGTATAATTCAGGACATATATTTTATAATACAGGACATATATGATACAATACAGGACAGATATGGTATAATACAGCACAGATATGGTATAATTCAGGACAGATATGGTATAATACAGCAAAGATATGGTAGAATGCATGACAGATATGGATGGTCCATCTCTACACCAAATACCTTCCTTCGCACCCCCAAACTGTCCACTTTGGCTACTACTCGTACTGATGACGTCACCGATGACGTCACAGATGACATGGACATCCCTCAAATAGGGGTCTGCACCGCGAGGGCTACAACATGACACCTCCCACGACACATTCGGACCAATAGTGTGCCATCTCTACCCCAAACACATCCCTACGCACCCCCAAACTGACTGCTTTCTACACTACGGTCAGACTGCGCATGCGCAGGACATCTCTACCCCAAACTCACCCCCACGCACCCCCAAAATGACCACTTTACTTACTACACCCAACTGCGCATGCGCAGATTGACGCGACTTGCCATAAAAAACACGCCATTCTGACTCTACCCCACAAAAGCTTAACTTTGACACCTCCCACGACCCATTTGGACCAATAGTGTGCCATCTCTACCCCAAACACACCCCTATGCACCCATAAAATGTCTGCTTTCTATACTACGGCCAGACTGCGCATGTGCAGAATATTGAAAACGGACGATACGTTAGCCCAGTCGGATGCTCCTCCACGAGAGCTTCAAAATAAGACCTCATACAACACCATGGGACCGCTAGGGGCTCACCTAAACCCCAAAACGTCCACCCATCGCCATTTACCCAGTACGCATGCGCACAGTGACGTTTTCAAAAAATTTCACCGCTTAACTTCGAGACCCCTCCCATCGTATTCTGCGTGGCGAGACGAGAAAAACAAGACCAAACAACCCATATCGCAATGAACATGTGTGAATTTCCCAATATGAACCTATCCCCCTGAGCCAGTATGGGCCTATCCCGACCTCCGTGAACTTTTTGGAAAATTTCACCGCTTAACTTCGAGACCCTCCCATCGTGTTTTTCGTGGCGAGACGAAGAAAACAAGACCAAACAACCCATAGTAAAATCCCCCTTCCCCCCCCAAAATGACCCCCCCATACCCCATACAGGCATTTTCCCGTATAGATGCAAATGTGCGAATCAGGCCCCTATTGTAGAAGTCCGTGTTTCGCTTTTTATATTTTTTTTCTGTGAAAACATGTACCCACCCATGACTTGATAGGCAGGCCCCGATAAGCCCGGAAACCGATATTAGCTCTTTTGAATAGGGTTGATAGTGGTTTTCCCCTATTGTAGGGGTAGAGTCAGTGTTTCGCTTTTTATATATTTTTTCTGGAGAAACTTTTACATGCAACCACCCATGACTTGATAGCCCTGGAGGAGGGCTTCACTTTGACACCTCAATCGACCCAATCGGCCACTAGGGCTCCACCTCGGTCTCAAAACGTCTATTCCCATACTCTTTTTAGGCATTCCCCGTATACATTAACATTGGAAGTCACTTGGTTGACATGGGACTACTTTTGCAGCTTTTTTGATCGCATCACCGCCAGACCGCATCACCGCGGAAGAATTCGAGATCAAAAGTCATGTGACCTGGTGGCGCCACCGGTCGGAACTATAGTAGTAGTAGTAAAAGTGCAAATTGGGTCTCTTTTATGCAAATGAGATGACGTCACGTGACTGACCTTTCCCACCTCCAACACTGAAGAGTTCCAATCTAGGGGGAGGTAACTCTGGGTCACTATAGTTCCGGCAAAGGTCCCTGGGTATGTATATTCCTCCGCGGTGATGCGGTTTTGGCGGTGATACGGTCGCAGAAGAAAGCTTCCGCGGAGAAAAAGTAGTCCCCAGACTGGAAATACGCTGCATGGTCCAATGGGGGCGAGTAAGGTACCAAAGTGAAGCATTCGTGAAGGGGCATCTGATGGGGTGGGTGTGGGGTTGAAATATCGTCATTCTGCGCATGCGCAGTATATAAAACTGAAATTCCCGCTCTTTTATGCAAATGAGATGACGTCACAGAGCTCGTCATCCAATCAGAAGCGAGTATTTTGACCCGGTGCATTATGGGCCATATCCAAGATGTGACCTGGTCTATAAAACACGTCCCTCTGGATCCCACACCTTCATTTCTACGGTTGCAGAGCCATGGCGGAGACCCAGCCCCATGCGACTCGCATTTTACAGTATGCCACCGTGGTGAATTCATTCACGGGTTACCGAGCAGTGGTCCGGTCCATGTTTGCAGATGGCGACGACAACGAGGGACGACGCCAGATCCTGAACGAGTTCACAGAAGCGGTCCTCCACAGAGTGCACTCGATGGAGAGGCGTGCCATCACTCACCACTACTGGACTATGACAGCCATCCTTGATGCTCGGGCTATGGACCACGAGCGCTCACGCCGGAACCAGCACCGGCTGGTTGGCCTCATACTAGTCTGTGCCCTATTGACCCTGGCGCTGTGGTATTGACACTATAAATACCAGGGTCAGACAGAGTGTGTGTCATTCACCGTTCGACATTGGAGCAAGCATGTCATCCGTCCTACGAGCCATCCTGCCCCTTACACCCCAGGTGGGGTTACACGTCTATGAAGATAAAGTCACCCTGGTGGAAGACTGTGGAGCTATTTGCTGGTCGCCCGCTGAGACCGTATCGAATACGGTGACGCTACAGCGTGACGGCTGGACCAAATTTAAACGGGTGTTGAGCGGCGAGCTCGACGGACACCTCATCCACATAGACAATGCCATCTACGTATACCGTGGGCCTTTCTTCACACGTCTGGGCCGCTACCAAGACCCTACGCGAGGCTTCACCCTAGACCCCGATCTGTGGACAGCCTTGGAGAAAGTGGTGCCTATTGTGGACCAGCTGTTTACACCGGACGAACGATCATCAGACGAGTTGGGGTGGGCTCGTGCTATTGAGGACGCGCTGGCTGAACCCCATGAACAACAACTACATGAACCCGACGACGACGAGGCCATTGATTACCCGGCTGAACTGAGTCAACCAACACAACGGTGGTAGAAACTTGTTATAAATAAACCATACTCTCCGGGTCCATCATCATTGTGTCACCATGAAGCGCTGGGAGAAGGTGTTGGATAACTTATACTACAGTCCCGACAGTCCGGCGGCCTATAGTGCATTGTCGGCTCTCTATCGAGCGGCCAAACCCCAGGGGATACAACGTACCCAAGTCCGAGATTGGTTAAGAAAACAAGACACCTATACCTTACATCGAGCTGTCCGTCGCCATTTTCTACGGAACAGGATCATCGTGGGAGGAATAGATGCCCAGTGGCAAACGGATTTGGTCGATATGAGCGCCTTTGCCAAACACAACGATGGGAATCGGTATATCTTGACGTGCATCGATATCCTATCCAAGTATTCGTGGGTGGTACCCATCCGGACGAAAACGGGGGCGAATCTCATAGCGGCGTTCAAAGACATCTTCAAGACCGGGCGAATTACAAGCGTCTAGTCCGTCATTCATAATCCAGCCGTCGTCCATTAGAGAATATCCGCGTCCATAATCCAAAGACCTATTCCATTTCCATATAACAGTATTAGCACCAAATTCAAAAAGACAAAATTTTTGTATTTGCAAACCGACGAAGGCACGGAATTCCTCAACAGACCGTTCCAAGCCTTTCTGAAAGCCCAGAAGGTGTTTTTCTTCCATACGTACAACGAGACCAAGGCGTCCGTGGTGGAAAGGTTCAACAGGACATTTAAAGGTCGTATGTATAAATATTTCACCTATAAGAATACAAGGCGGTACATCGATGTTCTCCCGCAACTGGTGAGGGGTTACAATCGAGCCTATCATCGAAGTATACAGAGAGCCCCCATTACCGTGACCCAACGCAATGAAGCCCAAGTCCGGCGTGTCTTGTTCCCCAGGCCATCGCAACCAGCACCGAAGGAGATGTTCAAGGTCGGGGACCCTGTACGCATCAGTAAAGTCAAGGGCAAGTTCGAGAAAAGTTACTTGCCCAACTGGAGCGATGAGCACTTCCTGATTAAACGACGCCTACCCCGACAGCGGCGAGTCTACGAACTGGAAGATCTTCAAGGGGAACCGCTGCTAGGCACGTTTTACGAGCCGGAATTACAGCCTGTCGTAAAAACACAGCAAGACTACTACACGGTGGAGCAGATTTTGAAAACGGAACGTCGACGTGGGAAACTGTTTCATTTCGTCAAATGGCAAGGCTGGCCTAGTTCCTTCAATTCCTGGGTCGCTGCCAACCAGGTGAAACGACTATAAAACCAGACACCACTACCGTCCTCCTTCATTCCACGGCCAACCATGAACACGGTGCAACCGTCTCTGAACACAGCGTCTTCCAAAACGCGCAAAGTGCAAGTGGGCTTTGGTGTACTAGTGCTAACCCTGCTGAGTGTGTTGTACGGAGGTGTGTTTTACGACGTAGCCTATGTCACCACGTTACTTAACCAACTGAGAACACCAGCCACCAGTGAAACCGGTCTACAGAGAGCACCAGTCGTATCCAGCCCAGTCACCACCACCTCCACACCCCGTGTACAAGCCACAACGAGTGTAAGCTCCACACTTACACCAAGTACATCCACTACGTCTGAAGACCCACCGGATTTCATCTCTCACAGTGAACCGACAACGACGACGACCCACGTTGTACCCATCACCACAATCATCATCCCTGAACGTGAACAGACAACGACAACCGACGTTGTGCCCACCACCACCACTCCAGTTCACTCGTACCAAATTTACAAGAGCGGGTTACCACGACAACGGATACACCTCCAACCATGGACCCTCGGTGGCAGCATCCCTTCACCTGCGTCATCGCAGGACCGACGGGCTCCGGCAAAACGCACTTCGTCAGGAAGCTCCTTCAACACGCCGACAGCATGATCACTCCACCCATTGCCAGAGTCGTGTGGTGTTACGGAGAATGGCAGGAAGCGTATGCAGCAATGCCCCACATCACGTTCGTGGAAGGCCTACCTAACCTGGCCGATTTGGAACCCGACACCTTGGTGGTTCTGGATGATCTCATGGCGGAGACGGATGCGCGGGTCACCCAACTCTTTACCAAAGGCAGCCATCATCGACGGCTCAGCATCATCTACATTGTGCAGAATCTGTTCAGTAAAACAAAGAACATCGGAACATCAGCTTAAATGCCCACTACATGGTGGTCTTCAAAAACCCGAGAGATACCACTCAACTGCTGCACCTGGCGAGACAGATGTATCCCGGCCGCACACCGTTTGCATTGGAAGCCTTTAAAGATGCCACAACCCCTCAGCACGGGTATATGCTCTTCGACCTGAAGCAAACCACCCCCGACCACCTTCGACTACGGACCGGCATCTTTCCCGGAGACACTCACCACGTGTACATGCAAAAATAATGTAAACACACCTACAGTGGCTCCCCCAGCTGGGGTGTGTGTGTGTTTTGATGATGGGGATAATAAAAAAGAATGAATACCACAGCAGGGTTGTGTTCTCTGAAGTAGATAAAAAGAGCAGAATTGTGGGTTCTAGCATTAGTTGTACAGGATGTCTGCGCGAGTACGGAAGCACGCTCCTACGCTCCGTGTATTGAAGACGGCCACACCCGAGTTAGTCCGAACCATTGTACGCGGTGCGGACCCTGCTCTCGTGTGCTGTCTGTGCGAGATTGGACTCAATATCTTAAAAGGCAACGTACCACTGACTCCGGCTCAGAAGACCAAGTTGGCCAAGCATAAGACAGGTCTAAGAATCTTAGTCCAGAAGCGAGTGTCTCAAACACAAAAGAAAAAGGTGTTACAGCAAGGCGGATTTCTCGGGGCCATCTTAGCACAGTTGGCCGCTTCCGTGTTGGGTCCAGTATTGGGTGGACTCTTCGGCCGACAATGAACCACACGAAAAAAATGGTCCTCGTCGAACCTCGGCTCCTTCAAAACCTCCAATCGCCCTACCCTGGCCCTTCTACGGTGAAGACGATAAACACCCTCGATGGAGAAATGCAACAGATCTTACAGAGACCGGGGTTAAGCGATAGTGAGAAAGTACAACGGTACAATGAGACGCTTCAGCGGTACATGACGTTCATGGACCAATACAAAACCCTCTCTGCTCCACCACCACCACCACCACCATCACCACGTGACACACCGCCGACCTCAGCACCGTTCCAACAGCCGGTTGGAGTACCTTCCACAGCCCCACAGTGGGTCGAAGACGA
>JAVTVY010043466.1:0-21698 GCA_036873755.1 Hanleya hanleyi | reverse complement strand
AGGAGCACATTTTGATGGATTATATCGTCATTTGTATAGAACGAAGCATCGCAATTTTTTCAAGGATGATATTTCAGTGTGTAAACTTTTAGAAAAATCTGATTTGGCAGGTTTTGCATTCAAAACGAAATTCAGTTTGATTTCCATCACACGCAAGGGAGTTATTCCCGTATTATCGTCACATATCCTTTAACATTGCTAGTTGGTACCGGTATATACAAATAAAGTTGAGAAATTGTTTAAATATAATTGCCAACTATTCCCCAGAAAACGAATAGCCCTTACCAATATTTGTATGATAATCTATCATTCTACGGTAATTTTGTTTGACCAAAATTGACACAGCCTATAATTTTATTGTTTTCACTTTATTGATGGGTTTACAGGCTTGTACTAAATAATATTTAACATTCACACGTCCAGAAACGTCCAGTTTAACATTGCAAGTGCAGAAACTAAATGCACTGCACATACAAACCTTTTTCTTTGGCATACATGTACGCCTGTCAGCAATTTCCAAAGTACTCTGTAACAACAACAATAACCGGAACAATAACAGTCGCTTCACTAATTTATTGTTGTTGTTGATCTGTAAATCCACCTTTAAAAACGTTGGGTATCTACTATTGGTGCTACAAGAAAAAAAACATGGTGTTATATCCTACAAATGCTGTTTGTTCTCTTATGTTCGAGATACTTGGCGGCGGGCGGTGTTTGATCGATCAATCATCAATACATGTAGGCCTATGTATTGTCTACCTCATTGGTGCAGAGTAATACAAAGAAAACCCATATTACCAAACATTATGTAGGCCGACAAGGAAAGACATATTTTAAGTGGTAAGAAAAACATGGTCATGCCACAACCCTTCACCAACCCACTAACTTGGAGTGAAAAGAAAGCCAATGTGTCCGTAAATTGATCCGTAAATTGATATTTGGCGGATTCCACGAAAAAGTGTACCACTTTCCGTCAAATTGTCTGTCTCACCGGAAAATGACGTTTGCAACATTAAAAATGTTAAAATACTGACTCTGTGTCTTGTACTGTGTTCGCTAAACCCCAAAATGTTGTGTAATGTATGCATATCTGAGTATAAACAGTTTTACATTGCACATTTCTTATCTGCAGTATAATAGAGAGACAGAAATGTAAATGTTTCTAATGTCATTTGTTCTAATGTCATATGTCTGTCCAACTTTTTTTACAATATTCACCACAAAACAAATGTCAATTAAATTAATCAATTAAAGATTTACAGTGGTACTAGCTTGACCTTATTGAGATATATGTACCATTGCCAGTGTATAAAATACCAATACATCGATACTATGAGCGTTTGAAAAACGTTTCTAGTGTCATGTCTGTCCAACTCCCTTGACAGAAATGACATTAGAACATTTTTGAAAAGGCTCAATATTACAGCATGGGCGATGACAAACACTGAAAATGGTACAGATACATCAATATGCTTGGCCTAATTCCACTGAGCATATGCAAGTGCTTCTGTTATAAGAAATTTCTTGTACATATACGAAATAGATTTTGACAGACAAATGACATTAGTAACACAAATGTTACTAGTGTCATTTGTGTTTTGTTCCGCTAAACTAAAAACTGTACAAATAATTCATAGGGGCACTTGTTTATTTTCATCTTATGCAATTCATTGACACATTTTAGATAATAAGGTACAGGGAACTGTGTTTGTTTATGATGTTTTCCAAGTTATTGGTGTTTCTAATGTCATAATCCGTCAAGGACAGACAAAAATGGGAGTTAGTGGTACAGTTTTGCGTGGAATCCGCCATTTGAGTCTATACGTCAAAGACTTTGATTATGGTTCTTCATATATTCGATACACTAATGAGCTATTTTTTTTTCTCAAAATAATTAGTTACTCACTTGTCCCGTTCAGATTGTTAAAGAAACAGATGAAAGAAAGAAAGAAAGATGACTCAAAGGATTTTCCTGCAACAATCAGCGATCAACGCGCCACAACAAATTGGACTTTCCCACTATGATCTAATTACTGAACTTGGAAATGATTCGGAATTCGGGCAAACGGATTTTCCCTTCAGAAGCTTTCGAATATTTTTTATTCTGACCTTCCTTGAAGGGATGAAACATTTATCGAATTGGAATGCCAAATATATAAGACTAGTAGTTTATATCTATTCTTACAATATTTTGATCGGTACGTCAGCTGAATGTCACAATACACATGCATGATCAGGCACGGAGGAGCCGCGGGGGCTACGGGGGCTACGGGGGCTGAAGCCCCCCCAATAATTTGGCCAACATTTTTCTAAAATTCATATGATATCAACGCAAAAATACTTCAATGAATACGTATTTTCGAAATGAATAGTAAAATGAATTTTCTGTGTCGCATATCTATCGCAGAACTAAAACTATTTACAACTGTCCAGCATTATTGAGCCAGCCAAATCTCTAGTTTTTATTACCGACATTGGTTAGCAACTTTTAGGTTCACAAACTCATAAAGAAAGAATTCAAGAAGAAAAAATAAGGTGATGAAAAGAAAAGCATATTCTTCATATTTATTTTGTCAATCACATGAAAACATTCATCAACATGCTCTTTACAGTTCGCAGTCTTAGGTGACTAGTACCTTCACCTAATTGTGCTATGATACCGGGACGGTGGAGCAGGAGGGGCCATTACTTTCAGCAAAAAAAAAACACAACAAAAACACACACATACACACACGAAACAACAAATTAGACAGAGAAAGACAAAGAACCGATAGAGTGACGCGAAAACACCTATGTCTGTATTGAAATCAGATTTTAATTTCCGATAAGTTATAACCATGAGAAGCATCGTTGCTTATTCACATGATTTACAAGTTGTGCTCGTAAATTGCTGCTCTGGTACACGCTATAATAACCAGTCAATTATGACTGCATGATTACTCCAAAAATCGACCAAATATTCGCCTCAGATTCTCGTTGTTGATGACTTCCTTCGCTACATGTATATCAACCATGTTGTACGTATTTCATCACATTGGTTGATATAGCGAATGAATTCGTGAACAATGAGAATCGGTTCTTTCCTATGGACATACAGGAGCATGCAGTGGACCGCGAGTAAGTTTTCAGCCTACGTACCGGTAGCGCAGAAGTTGAACGTTCGCTGGCGGCAGTAGAATTTTCAATACACATGAATCACAAGGAGACAGAAGGCTCCCCAACAAGTAAAAAAATCTCTGTGCCAGTGACATGATCAAAGCTTAATGAACCTTTGGATTGAATATATATATGAATGATATATATTTAAATTATCTATTCTTCCGACCGTCATTTTGTTTGACGATGAATATTTTTCAAAAAGTTTGGAAAACAGGCAACACAAATGGAGTTTACACGGGCGAGGATTTCTTGCTTTATTGCTTGGAAATACGCTAGAATGCCTCTCCGGCCATCTAAGACCCCTGGAGTTTCCGGGGCCTACGCGGCCCCTGGACCCTCACCTAGTTGTGCTGTGATAGTAGCCCCCCCCCCCCCAATCATGAATTGCTTCCGCCGTGCCTGATGATTAATCAATGGCAACCGCGAAATGCTCACAAAATAGATTCTATTTTGGATTGAGGAGCAAGAGGACCATATCTTGAACAGAATGACAATATGACTCTATAGTAAAACAGGCTCAGCGAAAACAGCAAGGCATCCCTTCCCAACGCCTATGTAAAATGTTGTTTTCTCTAGTAGCACAGGTCCTCAAAACAACTGTTGGGGGGGGGGGGGGGTCAAAGGGTAAAGTGTCGAAATACATAATCTATACATATCATCATGCTTGATATATATATATACACCATGGTGTGAAACGTACTTTGGGTAAACGAGAAATAAACGGTTGAACTCAAAACAAAACCACCAGCATATTCCCGTCGTCAAATTATCAGATTTGTGTACTTTTACCGATTGGGCGATTCAAAATTCAAGCTTACTGTCCGTTTTACGCGTCTCGCAGAGCTGATAGCCCGACTTTTCTCAAACCGGCTTTGATTCTGATTGGCCAGTCGTGTGAAGCCTCCGGCTACCATATTTGATTATAAACACGACATATACCCATTCAACGTTCCAGGCGGGAAAATCAAAGGACGTGTCAGCTTTACCCGGGGAAAAACCCTCTTGCTGTCACGTTTGTAAAGCGAAAAAATTATTTCTCCAGGACAGCATGAAAAGTTGTGTTTCATACATATAAAATACCGAAATTTTACACTGAAAATTCTCACAGCCAATGGTGACGTAAAACGGCGTCGATGAACGTTGGAAAATGGGCGCTTGGTCGTTTTTATATTTTTTGGGTACATTTTCACAGGGAATTCCCTTTATATACAAAATATGACACCTCCAACCAAAATCTAATTCCATGTTCTCAATTTTATCAAATATACCACAAACATATATTGAAATATCATTTTGGTTGAAGGTCCGCTTGTACTTCCGCTTGCACGAAATTTAAAAAAAGTTTTGTTTTCTCTGTTCACTTGGAAGACGGCGTTATATTGGCATTGTAACAGTGATTGGTGTTGCATAGCTTCTTGGCCGTGTGGTTAGAGCGTTTGGTTGTGAATGAACAATGCTGTCAATTTTGAGTTCGAATCACAATTTTGCCAAATTTTTTTTTTTTTTTTTTTTATTCATATCTGAATGACTCCTGAAGAAATATTTCTGGAGTAAAATAATAAAAAAATATATTTTACAATTAATATTTTGTAAGTAGAAAATCCCCAAAGCTGTTCTGTTTCCTTCACCCCTTGTACTTCCGCTTGCAGTACAACGTATCACTCGAAACAGATAGACCTAAGTATTTTTGTCATCAGTGCGTACGATATTCAATTCATGGATGTGCGTATATAGTAGTAAAGTAACACAGCAATGGCAAATATGAACAGCCTTACACGAAGGACCTGTTCCTGACGAGCGCATGGCACACTCAACTCTATATATTAATAGAACTGGGGAAGACCGGCCTTTATTGCTTGAATACGTCATTCGTATATCACAAATCGAGGAAAGCTGCCAAGAGGGTTTTTTCCCGGGTAAAGCTGACATGTTCTTTGCAACTTTCAGATGTAAACGGCGAAAGCATATCGACAAATAGGACAGGAAGCACATGGCTTATTGGTTTGGTAGGTAGGTAGTTAGCTTGTCTCCAGATAAAGTATAATCCAACTGATTAGCTAAACAGGAAATTAATTTAAAATAAAGAGATCATCATCCGAAAGCATGGCACGATCATACATAGAAACCTTTGCTCTTAACCATGCGGTAGCGGGTGCTGAGTATATTAGGGCGTTTCTCGATTGGTTACATCCGATTGGTCCCGAGACATCCGACATCGGCGCAATCACATTCCTATAACGGAGACACCTCTCAAGAAAGCGATCGATTGAAATGATCCCTTGGTGGGCTTCGAAGTGCCCCCATCACAAAATAAAAAGCATATTATTTTTCTGTCAACTGCCGTCGATTTTATTTTATTTTTTTTAAATACGTTACGCCGTTTGTAAGATGATTTTTCTTAAGAAAAAAAAGAAGCATGCCCCATTGGAGTAAGAAATAAAATAGCTAATTCGCACAACTTCGTTTTTTGTCTCGCGTATAGAATCCCCAGTCTTGCGCCTCGGGAAACTGACATGTCTGATGTCTGAGAAATAATCAGCGGCGGCGGAAGCTCCCAAAAAGTGGAGGGGGGGGGGGGCTCGACTATCATAGCACTTTAGGCGAGGGTCCGAGGGCCGCGTAGGCCCTGGAAGCTCCGCGCTCCTAGATGGCTGTAGACGCATTCTGGCCGATTTTCGGCATATAAAACGACATATCATCACAATATAATCAACTACATGTTGAGATTGTTTTTGTTATTTTTCTCGTCATTTAAAAGAAAAATTGAGTCGATAACTTTTGAATATTAAAAAAAGTATTTTTCCTTCCCAAAATTCGAACTATACGCAGTGATATCGAAGAAATTAACATTTCAGCAGAGGGTTGGAGAGCGCTGACACGTTTGGAGAGAAAAGTGTGAACACAAAAAGAAATAATATGAAACTAAGTTTTAGCTTGATTTTGAACTTTTATAATACATATATACATTTTATATCCATGCAAATTACCATATGTAGCAGTCACGATTCGTCATAGCGAACGGAATAACAAGTATCAGCAAAGCACAGCACTTTATACACAATCACATTCGCATTGTCCATATTACAGCCAGGTGAACGGTTAGTACAAAATGATCGCTCCATGAAAACCAATCCCAATATATCCGTCGGTGCTTCTGTCGCCAGGAATGAACACCTGCAAATTTCGTCATCTCAGGACCACAATAATAAAACATTCGCCTAGATATCTGTATTAATGTTTATGCTGCAACAGTTGTGCCCAACCGTTGCGATCAAACACACAAAATCTATGCAGATCTAATCTCATGCAATACCAGAACTCAGAAACATGTTGGGTTGATATAGCAAATGAATTCGTCAAGACCAGAATCAGATACGAGTATTTGGGCACTTTTTGGAGTAGTCATGCTGTCACAATTGGCTGACTATTAGCGTGTGCTTGAGCACCATTTTGTACGAGCAAAATTTCAGCTTTAAATTTGAAGAAGCATGGATGCCCCTCGAAATTTGAAATTTTTACGCTTCATTTAATCAATTTTAGCGTATTTTAATGCAAAACTGGGGTTTTTGTATATCTTACATAATTTTCCTATTTCCAATCTACGGGCAAAACGGTGGTGCGTTCACACGACACGCTCAATGGGCAGCGACGCCCTTGGTTTGAGAAAAGGCCGGCCATCAGCTCTGTGAACCGGGTAAAATGGACAGTGAGCTTGGATTTTGAATCCGGCGGCAAAGGCGTGAAATTACACAGATTTAATAATTTGCCGACGAGAATATATCGAGCGACACTTCTAGAAAATGTTGGTGTTTTTTTTGGAAGATAAACAGTATATTTCTCGTTTCACTCAAAGTACGTTTCACACGCTGTTGTGTATATATAAAGTTTAGGGTTATGTATAGAGACCCTATATTTAGACGATTCGCCCTAGAACCACACCACCCTCCCAAAACTCTTGCGGCGAGTTCTTGTGCCTAGCAGGAAGACTGTCTCCATGGGAGGCAGTGTGGCTTAAAAACTCTTATCCAACAGTTGGATAAATCCATTTGATACAAATGTCACTTGTAAGACCATGACTGTTAACATGTTTGTTTGCGGTAACAAGACCTCCAACTAAAACTTGGGTCAGTAGAAGAGTTTATATAACAGGCATGTAGAAGTTCCACTTTAAAAATCTTTTTCAGTCTAACAATAGTTATCAACAGTTGCAACTATGCTGTCGAAATGTAATGGTATGTGCCATTTAAAATCTAGTGTTCAAACAAATTCTGGGGAACTTCATATACAAAAGGGCATTAACCGAGTGATAATTTGTGATTTTACTCATTGACAAAATTGGCCAGAATGCATATCCAGACATGTGAGAGCCCAGGGCCACTGGGGATTAACGAAATGTAATTGAGATAGCCATATCAATGAACATGATCGAATTATTATATCAGAATAGGAGAGAGAAGTAGCACTGCTTCTGAAACAAAAGTGCTTACTTTGTTGATACAAGCAATCTACAAGTCCTTTTATGTGCATTATGCAATAAGTCTACCACTTCAGATTTTAATATCCGAATGGTCAACATACAGGCAAACAATATGCAGGCCTACAAGGTAAAAGGGAATATCAGTGTTACATTCCTTGCAATTCTTAAAACGATATCATATCAGACTGATGGCAGCATATATTCTCTGATTGCATTTTAGTTAAGTGTGTAAGCAGGGTCTGCTGTAACCTAGATTTAGATATAGATAGCTGTCAATAGCACTATTGCTACGTATATGCCAGCGCTATCAGCACCAAGGTCCTTTGAATCCATTTTTAAACCATAATGTCAATCAAATTATGAAATGGGGAAAAGAATGGATAATGAAATATAAATGAAGCATTATGTTGATGGGACGCAAAATCCGTATGGGAGGTAGCCCTAAAACTACAATTTAAAAAAAAAGTAAATACAAATTTAATTCTTGAAAATCCTTGGTCTTTCTAACAAGATCACAAGAATAAACTTCATGAAGAGCCTATCAATTGTGCTATATAAGTTACTGCCTATGGTGCTACACAACGATGAACAAATATCATCAAACTACATGATGAAGCAAAATTCCCAGATCTGGCCTGGGCAATGTACATACTGGATTTAAGTCATGGGAATTTCACGTGTTATAAAAAGGCTCATTGGCTTACAAGGAATGAGAATTATAACACTGAGAATGTTATATTCATGTGAAGCAAACTAGAGTTACTTTTGGCTGATTCAAGAAAATAAATTTCCATTTTTCTAAACAGATGCAAAAACGCGCTTCCATGATTTCGCCAACACCACTAGAATTTTGTCAGTCCTTGCAAATCAAAGAAGTTGTTTAAAAGATATCATGTTACACAGGTTAACCTGCATTCATGTCCATAGCTCCACCAAGTGATGACCAAATGCCACGAAAAACAAGCAGGTGAAATGTAAAGCCATACGAAGATGGTCCATAAGAGTTCAATGGATAACAAGAGCCCAAGGGGCTTCAATATAAGGCCGTATATCTGGAATAACATTGATCCAAGTTCAAGGTTGTTTAATAGACTTGATTCCAATTAGTAATCCAGAGAAAGGTCTACAATTTTGTGCTTCTGAGAATGTAACATATATCAAATCTTACATTGAATGATACACTAAAATGGGCTTAACTCTTGGTAACTAGTTGACCTTGAAGCAAGAGCCGAGAGCTCACATATCCCACACTAAAACCGATGAAGTTAATGGAGAACCCCTCTCCCCATTGAATTATTAATGTATGGTTTTTATGTCACAACAGTTTAACTAAATGTAGCTGTTTCAAACATGGGAGACAAATCCACAGGACAAATGCCATATAGGGGAGAGAACTCTGAATATTCCAACCTAACATATAATCAGCTAAACTCAGATTCAGTTTTCGGGGACGGTGACCTTGACCTTTGACAAATTGATCTCACAATGTGTGACTTCTCTTTGCCAAGCGAGCAAGGTATACTCAAAGCTTGGTACCAATCATACCTTGAAACTAGAGATATCACATGGACAGCAAGTGTTAATGGATGAATGGACAGAACGCAACATCGCATTACACGACCTCGTCTTCGACAGGCATACGAAAATGTGACTTTTTTGATGATTTCCTGATTTCGGGGTCATAGTGACCTTGACATTTGACCTGACCTAAATTCTGGTACACGACACATCGTCTTCCCTCAATGTATCAATGGACTCCAAAACATCAAATTTTTAATGAATTTCATGATTTTGAGGCTCACAGCGACCTTGATGTTCGGCCTTGACCTACATTTTGGTACATTACACATGTCCCCGTAATGTATCTACTGATACAAAACACATTTTTTTTTAAGATTTCTTGATTCTGAGGTCGCAGTGACCTTGACTATTGACCTTAACCTAAATTTTGATACATGACAAATCGTCTCCCCGTAAAACGGACACAAAAAAATCATGATTTTTTTTACAATTTCACGATTTTGGGGTCCCAGTGACCTTGAACGTTGACCTACATTTTGGTATGTGACACATCGTGTTCCCCTAATGTATCTGTTGACATAAAACAAGTTATTTTTAATAATTTCCGGATGTTGAGTTCACAGTGACCTTTGACCTTGACCTAATTTTTGTATTCAATCCACTCACAGTTTGTATGTTTTAATGATTTCCTGATTTTTAGGTCACACTGACCTTTGACCTTGATTCTGGGGTCACAGTGGCCTTGACTATTTCACATGGATCTAAATTTTGGTACATGACACAACGGCTCCCCATAATTTCTCAGTGTACTAAAAAAATTATGATTTTTAACAATTTCACGATTTTCGGGTCATAGTGACCTTGACCTTTGACCTTGATCTACATTTTGGTAGGTGACACATTGTGTCCCCCTAATGTACCTACTGACACAAAAAAATGTTATTTTTAATAATTTCCTGATTTTGAGGTCAGTGACCTTTGACCTTCGACCTATTTTTTTGGTACGTGACACTTCATTTCCTCCTATTGAATCCACTCACACAAATTAGAAATTATTAATGATTTCCTGATTTTTTCAGTCACTCTGACCTTTGACCTCTGACCTCGACCTACATTTGGGATGCAACACAGCGTTTCCCTCTAGGGCATCCACTCCCCGGAAATTAGAACTGTAGATAGAAAACTGTCAATGATCACCGATTTCTTGATTTTAGGAAACTGTGACCTTTGACCTCTGACCTCAACCTCAACTTTTGCACGCGACACATCGTCTCCACCTAGCGTATCCACTCACAAAAAATTGCAACTGTGGATAGAAAACGTTCACAGATATAGACTGGACACGAGCACTTCAGTGATTTCATGTTTTTTCAGGCCAGTGACCTTTGACCTCTGACCTCGACCTTCATTTTGGTATGTGACACATCGTCTCCCAGTAGGGTACCCACTCAGCAAAAATTGGAACTGTAGATAGGAAACTCTCCCAGATATAGACCGGACACGAGAGCCAGACAGACGGACGGAAACCGCCATCACATAATACGTCCGCCTTTTCGGCGTGCGTATAAAAAGTCGTTCAGATGAAATCATGAGAGAAAGGTTTCCCTATGCCCGGACTAAAGCGCCACCTAGGGGGGAACAGCGGCCATCAAAACACAATCAGACAAATTTCCCCGGCCTAAGGAGTTAGCACACAAAGCCTGACCCGAAAATATTTAACGGTTTCAGAAATATTCACGTTCAAAGTCGCGGCGGTGGTGGATCCGGCAGAGCCGTTTCTCATGAAAACATAAGAGCAGCCATTTTGTGGAAATGCTCTATTAATGAGTAACTAAAGAACAGTATAACAAGTTACCTGACCATTTATGGAACCTATCTCTATGGAACTAATTATACAGCGAAGGGTGATAACGGAATCAGTTACCTTTCCTCAGGTATGGCCCTTTGTAACAAAGCAATACCGAAGTATATATACGACGATCTTTTGTAAGGCTTTTCATCATGCATTCTCTCTTATTTTGACGACCAGTGTGAATTATTTCATCTTTTCTTTCCAAAAATACTTAACCCTCATTTATCAAATTTCATAACGAGCATCCGGTTGGACATTTACCACTGTGAGTTATCCATGTTCGGTCTGATGACCTTTCATTACACAGCTCCCCTGAACACTAATCATCAATATGTATTTTCATCAGTGAAACTTTTCACTACACACCGGTGCAGATGGAATCACCGGCTATATGACTTTTGAGTATTGATCGCTATCTATATGACGGCATGAGTTCTCTCGTATCTTTTTACATGCTTTTTATTGGCGCAGCTATACAGACATATTGAGCATATGTATGGCTAAACACCTGTATGAGTTCTCTGATGTCTCTTCAGATCATTTTTCCGTGTACAACTATACGGACATAATGAACATTTGTATGGCTTTTCCCCAGTATGTGTTCTCTCATGGTCAATGAGATGGTGTTTCCAAGCACAGCTATACGGACACAATGAACATTTGTATGGCTTTTCACCAGTATGCGTTCTCTGATGTATATTCAGATTACTTTTCTGTGTACAACTATACGCACACAATGAGCATTTGTATGGCTTTTCACCAGTATGAGTTCTCTGATGTCTATTCAGATTAGTTTTATGTGCACATCTATACTGGCATAATGAGCATTTGTATGGCTTTTCACCAGTATGTGTTCTCTGATGTCCCTTCAGAATATTTTTTTGTGTACAACTATACGGACATGATCAACATTTGTATGGCTTTTCACCAGAATGAGTTCTCTGATGTCCCTTCAGAGTATTTTTGTGTGTACAACTATACGGACATAATGAACATTTGTATGGCTTTTCACCAGTATGTGTTCTCTGGTGTGTCTTCAGGTTATTTTGACGTGTACAACTATACGGACATAATGAACATTTGTATGGCTTTTCACCAGTATGTGTTCTCTGGTGTGTCTTCAGGTTATTTTGACGTGTACAACTATACGGACATAATGAACATTTGTATGGCTTTTCAAGAGTATGTGTTCTCTGGTGCGTCTTCAGATTATTTTTCTGTGTACAACTATACGGACATAATGAACATTTGTATGGCTTTTCACCAGTATGAGTTCTCTGATGTGTCTTCAGATCACTTTTCCGTGTACAACTATACGGACATAATGAACATTTGTATGGCCTTTCACCAGTATGTGTTCTCTCATGGTCAATGAGATGGTGTTTCCAAGCACAGCTATACGGACACAATGGGCATTTGTATGGCTTTTCACCAGTATGTGTTCTCTGGTGTGTCTTCAGGTTATTTTGACGTGTACAACTATACGGACATAATGAACATTTGTATGGCTTTTCACCAGTATGTGTTCTCTGGTGCGTCTTCAGATTATTTTTCTGTGTACAACTATACGGACATAATGAACATTTGTATCGCTTTTCACCAGTATGTGTTATCTCATGGTCAATGAGATGGTGTTTCCAAGCACAGCTATACGGACACAATGGACATTTGTATGGCTTTTCACCAGTATGTGTTCTCTGGTGTGTCTTCAGGTTATTTTGACGTGTACAACTATACGGACATAATGAACATTTGTATGGCTTTTCACCAGTATGTGTTCTCTGGTGCGTCTTCAGATTATTTTTCTGTGTACAACTATACGGACATAATGAACATTTGTATCGCTTTTCACCAGTATGTGTTCTCTCATGGTCAATGAGATGGTGTTTCCAAGCACAGCTATACAGGCACAATGGAAATTTGTATGGCTTTTCGATAGTATGTGTTCTCTGATGTCTCTGCATATCATTTTTCTTGGTACAACTAAACGGGCATAATGGGCATTTGTATGGATTTTCGCAGGTTTGTGGTCTCTCGTGGTCTAGCTTATCACTGATCTGGTCTGCGTTTTGGGTTTCTATGACATGTGTCAAGAAGGTGGTGTTTGGGCTGGAACAGTCAGTGTCCAGCGGAGTATAATTTCTGCACATATTATTGACCCGATACAGGTTCACAGGAAAAGGTTTTTCCACCGGAGTTGTATCATCCTCAAGTCTGGTCTGTTCGGTATCACTGCCTGTGCCCGGACACTCCTGGAAGATCAAAACAATCAGTCTAGTGATTGGACTACTGACAAGGTCAACGTAGTATTTTAAGAATCAGCAATATATCACTGTAAGCTATTATCCATGGGAAGAAATGGCTATTTTACATGAGTGGGTGGGTGAGTACGATCTAATGCCTTTTTCGATTATGTTCCTCTCATATCAAGACGGTGCCTGCACGTGCCAGGCCACGAAGAGTTCCCCCAGTTTCTTTTATCCTGGACACTTATCAGCCCAGTCAGTAAAGTGCCCGATCACCTATCCAAGTTTGACCTTGGCTATTTTATATACATTTTTCTGGAGCTACTTATGTTACTAGGCGGGGTGAGTGGGTGGTTGTTGAAGGGTTACAGGGTTCATACTTCATGTAAGGTTCACGAGACAATGCATACACTAGCAAAGTCTGGGAACAACAATGTGTCTAGACTAGAGCCTTTTCAGCTGCACAAAGACTCTGACAATTGCTTCCAACGTGAAGTATCCACCGGACACTGCGCATGGGTCAAAATTATAAGAATATGCTTCACTTGAACGTTTTTCAATATTGAGACGCGATTCTATTTGATATATCCTTGTGTAGTGTTGACAAATCAGTACGTCACTTATTCGTGGTCAATATTTGACTGGATAATGTATGTTTGCGACATTTGTCACCTGTGCTATAGCAGGTGTAATAACATACACGGTATACACCTGGTATGACTTACATGTTTAATCGATCTATGTACAAGGATCTTCTGTAGTGGCTGGCCATTATGTACATCAAACTCGATTACGGGTTCTTCTTTTATTGTTACATGGTTGTGTATCCCAGCTTGCATCTCCAATTCCTCCTTCAAAGACATATGCTTGGTTCTTTGGCTCCATAATTCGTCCGTTTGGTCAAAATCCTCGCGTTTTACTGATACATCTTCCATTTCTTTTGCCTATGAAACCATTGCGGCCTTGTCTGAAAAGACACAATACCCTTTTCAACAATTATTTTTATCTCCTCTCGAAACATGTAACACTACGTGGATTTTCTGTCCAAATTCTGTATATATGGACAGAGAAATACAGTCAGGTGATTGGTCAGACGAAGACCTACCAATAATCTATCTTAACTCATGCGAAACATTTGCTCAGCACCATCAGCGGACATCTTGAGGCGGTAATTGAGAACAGACCATTCTCCTGGACAGACAGACGGCCAAAGCAATTTTTAAATGATTTAATGATCTTTAAAGTTTTGACATCATGGAACTGCAGATTGCTCACAGCTTACATACATTACATAAGTTAAAATACAGACAGAAATCTTGATGAAAATATCCCACCTCGTCTATCGACGGTGTATGAGACTGAAAGTTATCATTACTCATACGCCAATTCCACGGTTGCGGTTGCATTGATCACTAGTGACGTAAAGGCATCCGGAGATGCGCATTAGGCTTATATATCCTTTCAAAATCAACCGTTGTTCCGTTCACGTATATCCGCAAAAAACGTAGAGACAAGTCGGATATTAAGTGTTAGGTAACACGGGGTGACTTTGACAGAGGGACAACTTTGACAACTTTTTGTTTTAGTTATATTAGCATATTGTTGCGGCTCATAGGCAGTTATCTACCTATATATATAAGATGCTGTTATATCTGCTGAGGTAGCAGGACTAGGTGGCCAGCCATGTGACACTCTTCATAAGATGACCACTTAACATGTAGTTGGCACTGGCGTAACTGATAAAAGTTTGACACAAAAACTTCTATGGTGAAGTGCTGCATTGTTTTGAGTTTATAGTAAAAATATACTATTTTAGAAATATACTATTTTAGAAATACTAACACTACTAATCATTGATATAGCAGCTTTATTCAGTTCTTTCTTCTGGCCACTATTTTCAGTAATTTTGTGTATTTGGGGTAACTTTGACTCAACGTTCACCATTGATTCCCATTATGATGTCAAAGTTACCCCAGCTGGTTTGCCATGATTTTGATGATGCATGTCAATGTTACCCCAGGGCATTCACCATGGGGTAACATTGACACATGTTCTTCTTTTTCAAATTTACATGCAATAAATATCTGTGGTTATCGCAACAATAATTTGAACAGGTCCAAATGTATCCAATGTGGCCTTCCGCCATTATCTTCGTACGGCCGGTCATGTGATCCGCACGATACGTTGCTGATCACGTGATACGTACGAATATGACAAATGGACAGAGACACTTTCATTCACAATTCCTCAATGACCGTTGTATTTCTCACAATATATACAGAAAAACACTGCCCTATCTTTCGCCATATACACCGTTGTGTGTGACCTTTATCAATATGTCCAGAGAGGAAATTGTAAAGCTAGACGAAGACAGGTGTAAAAGACGTTTGTGGTATAATTTGAATTACAACACATATAAGTAAATCTTAAAGCAATCTGTGCTGTCTTTATTCCGTTGTACCAGTTTGATCGCAAGACGGATGTTTAATTGTTTTTCATTTTTTTTTTTTTTTTTTTTTTTATTCACCAAGATAAATTAATTGTACAATGTATAGTTGTAAAAATGCAGTTGGCGGGAATAAAACCCCAGAGGGCTTGTTCTATCCCTGTAGAAACAGTTCGATTATACATAAGAATATAAGTTAAAGCTGGTGAATGTTGATATGAATGTAAGCGGTGAGAACAGTATGTAAATAAAAGCAAACACGTATCCTCGGACAATCAGCAAACTATGTTTGGTTAATGTATTGATATTGATCTATATGAATAATACTAGAGCAGCACATTGGGGGGATAAATATTGTTGATATAGTGCGATTTTGATGATGATTTAAACATGGAAATGGATGAAAATGTTTTTAAATCAGGGGGTAACTTGTTCCATATTCGAGGTCCTTTGACCCTCGTAGAATGAAATGATAGGTCAGATGAATAAAACGGTCTATATAGATTGTAATTGGATTGGCGTGTAACATACGAGTGAACGTCAGAGATTTTTGTGAAGAAGTTCCGAAATGATAAAGGCAAAAGTGAGGTAAAGAAAATGAACTTATGAATAAGCAGCAGAGTGAGATGGTCATTTAGTTCACTGATCGGCAAAATATTCAATTCAACGAAAAGTGGGTCAGTGTGCGCGAGTCTATCGGTTGAAGCTATTATGCGAATGATTCTTTTTTGGAGTATTTTCAGTGGCTGAAGATGAGTTGGATACGTATTTCCCCAGACAATGTTGCAGTAGGATAAGTACCGATAGATCAGTGAGTAATACAAAATGTACAAAGATTTTTTATTTAGGCAGGACTTGATATGATTGATTACTCCAATATTTCTCGAAAGTTTCTTTCGTATTTCATCGATGTGTGTTACCCAATTTAGCCTATCATTGAAATGAACACCTAAAAATTTGAAGTTGGAGACGTGTTCAATTTCATTTCCACATATTGATATTTTGGGTACGTCAGCATAATCGCATCTTTTTGAAGGTTTGAAGAACATAAATTTCGTCTTTTTAATATTCAGGGATAGTTTATTACAGGAGAACCAGTTGTTTAGCTTGTCCAACTCAGTTGTCATGTTGTCGGCTAGCAGTTTTGGATCATTATTGGACAAAGTAACACTTGTGTCGTCAGCAAAGAGGATAATATTAAGTAGTCGTGAGTAGTATATAGCCCGCATCTAAAGTAATATTTCACCCGGATGTAGAGGTCATAGAGGTCAATTTTGAAATATTGACCAATCAAATGCGAGAATGTAATTGCGCTTGGTGGTGACGTCATAATTGTGCGCGTGAGGGAGTGTGGGAGGTGGGACAAGATGGCGGCTGGTTTTAGTGTGTTGTGTGGGAGGTGGGACAAGATGGCGGCCGGTTTTAGTGTGTTGTGTGGGAGGTGGGACAAGATGGCGGCTGGTTTTAGTGTGTTGTGTGGGAGGTGGGACAAGATGGCGGTTGGTTTTAGTGTGTTGTGTGGGAGGTGGGACAAGATGGCGGCCTGTTTTAGTGTGTTGTGTGGGAGGTGGGACAAGATGGCGGCCTGTTTTTGTGTGTTGTGTGGGAGGTGGGACAAGATGGCGGTTGGTTTTAGTGTGTTGTGTGGGAGGTGGGACAAGATGGCGGCGAGTTTTAGTGTCGTGTGGGAGGTGGGACAAGATGGCGGTTGGTTTTAGTGTGTTGTGTGGGAGGTGGGACAAGATGGCGGTTGGTTTTAGTGCGTTGTGTGGGAGGTGGGACAAGATGGCGGCCTGTTTTAGTGTCGTGTGGGAGGTGGGACAAGATGGCGGTTGGTTTTAGTGTGTTGTGTGGGAGGTGGGACAAGATGGCGGCCTGTTTTAGTGTGTTGTGTGGGAGGTGGGACAAGATGGCGGCCGGTTTTAGTGTCGTGTGGGAGGTGGGACAAGATGGCGGCGAGTTTTAGTGTGTTGTGTGGGAGGTGGGACAAGATGGCGGCCTGTTTTAGTGTGGTGTGGGAGGTGGGACAAGATGGCGGTCCGTTTTAGTGTGTTGTGTGGGAGGTGGGACAAGATGGCGGCCCGTATTTGTGTGTTGTGTGGGAGGTGGGACAAGATGGCGGCCCGTATTTGTGTGTTGTGTGGGAGGTGGGATAAGATGGCGGCCGGTTTTAGTGTGTGGGAGGTGGGACAAGATGGCCGCCAGTAGTAAAATGAATAAAAGGAGTTGATTTTTAGGGAAAGGGGTGTATTCAATCTGACTTACCTGATGAGCCATGGCGGAGATCCAGCCCCATGCGACATTTGGTTCTGGGTTTTTTCCATCCCGGTTGTGCGCAGGTGTATGACGTCACTTCCGGTCTGCGTGAATCGGGCGTGACCTGGGACTATGGGATGCATGTACTGACTTGGTTCTGGGGTTTTTCCCTATTTTGCAGATAAATGTCAACATCGGGTGTACGAAGATTTTTTATTTTTTTTATTTTAGAGGTAGTGCGTCGAGTGAAGTATTAAATGGAAGCTGACGTGAAATGCTTCACATTGATACCTCACTCGATCCGATTGGACCACTAGGGGCTGCCCTAACTCCAAAAACGGTTATTTTGAAGATTGCGCATGCGCAGAATGCTTATAGTTCAACCTACACCAGTTCATCAGATGCTCATTCACGTTACCTTCAATTTGATACCTCACTCGACCCGATTGGTCCATTAGGGACGCCTCTAACTCCAAAAAGGCTATTTTTGAAGATTCATATTTTTGATATCATCTTCGCGCATGCGCACAATTACCCTAATTCAAGCCCATACCCAGTCTATCAGATGCTGCTTCACGTCACCTTCAATTTAATACCTCACTCGACCCGATTGGTTCATTAGGGACGCTTCTAACCCCCAAAAAAGGCTATTTTCATAGCCTTTGGACTTCGCGCATGCGCAGAAAATTCAAAATAGCCTTTATTGGAGTTAGGGCAGCCCCTAGTGGTGCAATCGGGTCGAGTGAGGTATCAATGTGAAGCATTTCACGTCAGCTTCAATATCATACCTCACTCGACCCACTACCTCCAAAATAAAAATAATCCTCGCACACCAGGTTTTGCTATCGATCTGCAAAATAACCGTTTTTGGCGTTAGGGGAGCCCCTAGTGGTCCAATCGGGTCGAGTGAAGTATCATTGTGAAGCATTTCACGTCAGCTTCAATATCATACCTCACTCGACCCTCTACCTGAAAATAAAATTTTGTTGACTTGACGTATGAAGATTTTTGTTTTCAAAAAAATTTTTTGAAAAAATTTTTTTTGGGGAAAAAGGATGAGGGACATCTGGTGTTAGTTGGTACCTAGATTGGCTATTCCATCAACCTTCCCTCCTCCCGACCCCGCCCCCTTTTTCCCTGCCTTGTTTTCAATATTTAATTGTTAAAAAACATAGAAAATGAAAAAGTTTTTTTGGGTTCCATTTTAATCTTTTTTTCAGTTTCGGCGGTAGTTGAAATCATTGGAATTTCACCAGGCGTTGTCGTGGGTCCACGTCTACTATTTAACCATGGCAGTTCATCTTGTAGTTCCTCATCAGTTGAGTCATTATCAGGTTCTTGTAGGATCGCAGTTCTTCTGTACTGCGTGTTAAGATGGTTCTTTCGTTTTCCAATTCCCTTTGAAAACTGGTGGTTACCCTCATTCCATCATTTTCCTGAACGCTAACCAGCTCTGGGTATTGTGTAGCGGCATTTCTCGGGTCCCTAACGGGATGCTGTGTAAACAGCTCACGTCTTGTTGAATTCATGATTGTATGGGTGAATAACTGTTACAATATACACGTATTTATACTTTTAGTGGTCTGTGGGAGGTGGGACAAGATGGCGGCCAGGTGTGGGAGGTGGGACAAGATGGCGGCCGTTAGTGTCGTGTGGGAGGTGGGACAAGATGGCCGCCAAGTGTCAGTGAGTACAAGATATGCGGCCGAAAGTGTGCTTTGTTATCATTGTTCAAGCATAAAAATTTCTTATTTTTTTCCATAAATCCGTTACAATTTTCTCGGAATTATGATAAGACTAATCCATAGTGTACACGTATTTTTTTTAGCCAGGAAAAATTATTTTCCAATGTACCTGGGTTTTACACTACCGTACACTAATTTTATGATTTTTGAAATGCCTAAAATTAATAAAATAATCCTCTATTCTAGCGTTAGGTTGTAAAATTTTAAATATAACACTAATGAATGACCTGAGTTTAACTTGTAATAAAATTTACAGGTGTCCTGACATTGATTGTAAAATGAAAAGCTGTAGAAAACTCAGAGTCAATTTAAATATTTATTTGTATTGAGAAAATTATAAGAATTTCGAAGAGAAAAGAGCCGAAATAATGTCTGTCTGTCCTGGAAATCAGCTGATCAGCAATAAATCGACATCTCCGTGACCTTCAAGGAGATTTTGACATTAGGTTTTACCCGCTTTTATCACAAATCATTATAAAGAAATTGTCACACCCGGTGAACCCCTGAAACCCACATCCTACCTGAGAGTTTGGTAAGATATTCCATTCATTCGTTCCCGTGGAGTAGAATTTCATCCACCAGCTTTCACTGTTGTGGTACGGGAGCGGTAGTTTTGCACTGATGAAAACGAATGTCGTCCTCTCTGGGACTATGGGATGCATGTACTGACTTGGTTCTGGGGTTTTCCCCTATTTTGCAGATAAATGTCAACATCGGGTGTACGAAGATTTTTTATTTTTTTTATTTTAGAGGTAGTGCGTCGAGTGAAGTATTAAATGGAAGCTGACGTGAAATGCTTCACATTGATACCTCACTCGATCCGATTGGACCACTAGGGGCTGCCCTAACTCCAAAAACGGTTATTTTGAAGATTGCGCATGCGCAGAATGCTTATAGTTCAACCTACACCAGTTCATCAGATGCTCATTCACGTTACCTTCAATTTGATACCTCACTCGACCCGATTGGTCCATTAGGGACGCCTCTAACTCCAAAAAGGCTATTTTTGAAGATTCATATTTTTGATATCATCTTCGCGCATGCGCACAATTACCCTAATTCAAGCCCATACCCAGTCTATCAGATGCTCCTTCACGTCACCTTCAATTTAATACCTCACTCGACCCGATTGGTTCATTAGGGACGCCTCTAACCCCAAAAAAGGCTATTTTCATAGCCTTTGGACTTCGCGCATGCGCAGAAAATTCAAAATAGCCTTTATTGGAGTTAGGGCAGCCCCTAGTGGTGCAATCGGGTCGAGTGAGGTATCAATGTGAAGCATTTCACGTCAGCTTCAATATCATACCTCACTCGACCCACTACCTCCAAAATAAAAATAATCCTCGCACACCAGGTTTTGCTATCGATCTGCAAAATAACCGTTTTTGGCGTTAGGGGAGCCCCTAGTGGTCCAATCGGGTCGAGTGAAGTATCATTGTGAAGCATTTCACGTCAGCTTCAATATCATACCTCACTCGACCCTCTACCTGAAAATAAAATTTTGTTGACTTGACGTATGAAGATTTTTGTTTTCAAAAAAAATTTTTGAAAAAATTTTTTTTGGGGAAAAAGGATGAGGGACATCTGGTGTTAGTTGGTACCTAGATTGGCTATTCCATCAACCTTCCCTCCTCCCGACCCCGCCCCCTTTTTCCCTGCCTTGTTTTCAATATTTAATTGTTAAAAAACATAGAAAATGAAAAAGTTTTTTTGGGTTCCATTTTAATCTTTTTTTCAGTTTCGGCGGTAGTTGAAATCATTGGAATTTCACCAGGCGTTGTCGTGGGTCCACGTCTACTATTTAACCATGGCAGTTCATCTTGTAGTTCCTCATCAGTTGAGTCATTATCAGGTTCTTGTAGGATCGCAGTTCTTCTGTACTGCGTGTTAAGATGGTTCTTTCGTTTTCCAATTCCCTTTGAAAACTGGTGGTTACCCTCATTCCATCATTTTCCTGAACGCTAACCAGCTCTGGGTATTGTGTAGCGGCATTTCT